>CM038681.1:201706865-201800109 GCA_021605205.1 Aegilops longissima | reverse complement strand
ATTCTACTTGTGTATCAGCTGGCCAATTGCACAGTACAGCAATCTTTGCTAATGTGCAGTGAGTTGATGCCGTTTCGTGTTTTTTGGGGATTCTGGTGAAGCTCCTCCTGTTTGGAGTTGTTTCTTTGAAGGGAACTCTTATAGGAGAATGATGGCCACCGGCAGCACCAAGTTTCTCATCTTTTTGTAGGCTGACATGCTATTTATCTCTTGGCATTATGTCATGTCTCTACTATGGTCAAGCAGATGCTCTTTGTAAATGCATCAACGGTTCAGCTTTGTGAA
Organism: Aegilops longissima; assembly: GCA_021605205.1. Lineage (NCBI taxonomy): Eukaryota > Viridiplantae > Streptophyta > Magnoliopsida > Poales > Poaceae > Aegilops > Aegilops longissima. The sequence goes on along the minus strand of CM038681.1, from coordinate 201,799,824 downwards.
ATATCCTTTTTTTACCCAAATGATAAGTGTCACGTGTGGCACGAAGCACTCTGACCCCAACGTTTTTTACAACTAAAGTTGTCATCCAAAAAATAAAAAGAAACCTAAAAATAAACTGAAACTTGCCATCCGAAAAAAGTTGCCATGGTTTACAACTAAAGTTGACATCCTTGCGTCACTAAACTTGTCATAAAAAATATTCAGAGTTGCCATGTGTTCATGCCACACGTTGTATCCAGTATTGTTTCGAACTATATATTACCGTCACTGGTGTTGTTTGTATCTAAAGAACTCAATGTTGCAAATAATATGGTGCTCCCTCCTGAGTGCTCACGCAAAACAGCCAACAATGCGTGTCTCCAACCTTTGCGGTTTCTTGTGACAGAAAAAAAAGGTGATCTAGGTCAGTGGCCGCGCCGGCCGACGACGCTGCTATTTTCCGACCACTTCACTCTGCATTGGCTTGTGGTCTCGTCTTTGATTTCAGCCGGTCTGCTCGTCAGGTCGTCTATACTTTGTCCGACCCTAACTTGCTCCGTGGCAGGTGTCGTTGTTGATCTAGCCAGATTGCTTCGCCAGGTCGTCTGCATGTTCCTTTGATGCGTGGAAGATCTGGTTTCTTGCTGATTGGTTATTTGAGGTGTTCCCTTGAAGGTGGCTTCTCACTGCATGAATCTTGGGCTGAAACTGTCGCGCTTTAGGGCTTCTTACTGCGTGAATCTTGAGATGGAACTGTCGCTGCCTGCATAAGGAGGCGACAGTTCGTGTGCTTCTGGATATCCAGAAGATGAGAAGAGCGGATATCCTTATTCCATCTGAAACCATCTGGACGAATATCCTGCTGAAATTTTTTGCGCAGATTGACGATGGATCACAAAGAGGTTGTCTGCAGTGACAGGAGGAAAGGTGAATTGGTATTATTTTGGAAGGAGGTGGTGATTTCTCTTATGCATAAGACCCCAAATTATAGATGTGTTTGTGGGGAGCGGATAGGAGAACATATGGAGATTGGCAGGCGTGTATGGAGAACTGAGGTGGAGAGAGTAAACATCTAACTTGGCAGAGACTCAGCGAGTTGCATGTTGTGTGTGATATGCCTTGGATAAGAATAGGCGGCTAGGGTTTCTGCCTCCCGTTGGCTGCGCCGCTGATCTCCCATGTCTCCTGTGGCCTTAGGGCCATGGGTGCGTGGTGGATCCCGGTCCTTGCCGACGGGAGGGCTCCGTTTTCAGGTGATTTTCCAAGTTTTGTTAGGGTTTGTGTCATTCTTAAGAAGACGAGACGGCGACGGCTTCTTGAAGATGGAATAACGTTCTCTCTGTCTAGCCCCCGTTTCGATGGTGTGTCTAGCATCGTCGAGGGCTTGTGGAGGTGTGTCTTCAGCGGATCTCGCGGGATTCGGTCGGTGGTTTTCTTTGATGGATCCGCTCGGATCCAGTCTTTGTTCGTCTTTGTTCATATGTCTTCAAGTTGCTATTTTGGTGCGTTGGTCCTATGGGGCCTTAGCACGATGACTCCCCGACTGTCTACTGCAACAAGTTGTGCCTGGCTTCGATGAGGGAGGGGCAATGACGGCGGCGCGCCTTCGGCTCGCTTCAGTGTTTGTAGTCGTCGCTAGGTGGTCTATGAATCTGGATGTAATTTTCATTATTTCTGGTGTTCATTGTACTTTCATGATTGAAGATGAATAGATCGACGGTTTCTCGTAAAAAAAAATATGCCTGGATGGTGTTGGGTGACTTGAACGAAATTTTGTATCTTTTTGAAGAGGGAGGGAATGTTCGGCCAGAAAGATATATGCAAGCTTTCAGAGATACCGTACAAGACTGTAACCTTTCAGACTTCGCTTGCGTTGATGACCTGTACACTTGGCAGCGAATTGATAATGCAGTTCTAGAAAACTTGTAGTACAGCAGGCTGGATCACAGACCCATTTTTTCTTTTTTTTTCTTTATGAGAAATCTCGCCATCTCTATTAACTCAAAACAATGTTCATAGGCATAGTAGTTGGATCATGGGGATGACCCAACCAAATATGATGACCACTATGTAAAGAAATAACATATTTGAAGAAATTGTGAGCTTCGAAATTAGAGCTCCTACACTCAAAAGAGAAATTACAAGACTGAAATAAAGTCCTCCGACGTCCTATTTCTGTTATGATTGCGTCATGGGGGCCGCTCGAACCCCACAGAATGTCTTGGATAACGCCTTGGCAATCTGATGCAACAGAAATGGTATGCAGTCCAAGGCATATTGATGCATTGGGATGAGACTAGAAAGAGGTAATTTTTTATTTGGCCATTTCTTAAAGTTTGCTTCCTATTTGGCCCCAAAAAATATTTTTTGCGTTTTTTATGCTAGCTGGTTGAAGAAGAAATATTTTCACGATGTACTCCCTCTGTACCGATATACGCCCAGTTATTGTTTTGGAATCTCAGTACAATTTCTGTCACGCAGAGGATCCACCGTTTTTCCTCTCGCGTCTTGGCGGTTGGAACCCTAGCCGCCACCAGGAGGCCAATCTTCTAGCGCCGTCCTCCGGCGGCTCCCCTCCACCGGCGACCTCGGTCGTCGGTGGTGAGGGGGTCGCCGGTGGTGAGGGGGTCGCCGGATCCACGCGCGGGGATCGTTTTTACTTTCTCGTAGTCTAGGTTTTTAGACTGTTTATCGTTTTGGCTTCGACGGCGACGATGACAGCGCTGAATAAAGATTCTTCAGATCCATCCCTGACGAGGCCATCAGTCATATGGTTGGGGATGATTTTGGAAACCATTATGTTCAAGTAAGGATGGCGTGGCGGTGGCGGCATCCTCGCGGTGGACCTGTGTCCTCGGGCTCCGCCGTTGCAACGATGTTTGCTCCAGCGTCGGCGCGAAGCTTGAGAGGTAGTCCAGGAGCGGATGCAGATTGTAGTCTGCATCGACGATATCTGAAAGACGGAACGTCTGCTGGGTTCGTGGTTCGTGGATGGCAGGTATGGTTTCCTCCTTCGGCGTCTTAGTCGTGGTGGGATGCCAGATCTGGAGTTTGATGACGTGTCTGAGGTGTTGCCTGGTCTGATTCGTTCAACGGTAAAGGCTTCACTTTTGATGAGCCACCTTGGAGGTCCGCAAAGCTCCAACGCTTGCTCTTTATGATATAAACTAGATGATACCCCGCGCGTTGCTGCGGGAGTATATGCTAAAAACAAAAATAATCAACACTGCTTGAAATAGACATTCAGGATAACAAAATGATCTTGCCTGCAAAAAAAAGGATGACAAAACATTCTTGAGAGAACCTATGTTCAGGGCTGAAGCATGAAGTACAGATATTGATGCCTTATAATCATTGTTAGTAGTAGGACAATGGTATGACGTGATAGTACAAAAATGAAGCTCGCATAGACATCATAATCTATTACATTTGCTAAATAAAACAACCATTTGCCAGAAATTATTGTTCAAAGATACATACTATGCATATACGGAAACAATGTCTCCCAGAGAACATAAACTATGATGGATTTCACACCTCCCTAGTAAACAAAGAACAATTAAATGCTTAGAGTAATATAGTAGGGAGAATATATGGATAAGTACGTTCCGTTTTGCCAAAATCACACAACTATTCAAAGCAACAAAGTGAAGGAAATATGCCCTAAAGGCAATAATAAAGTTGTTATTTATATTTCCTTATATCATGATAAATTTTTATTATTCATGTTAGAATTGTATTAACCGGAAACTTAGTACATGTGTGGATATATAGACAAACAGTGTCCCTAGTATGCCTCTACTTGACTGCTCGTTAATCAAAGATGGTTAAGTTTCCTAGCCATAGACATATGTTGTCATTTGATGAACGGGATCACATCATTAGAGAATGATGTGATGGACAAGACCCATCCGTTAGCTTAGCATAATAATCGTTTAGTTTTTCTGCTACTACTTTCTTCATGACTTAAGTTCCTCAAATTATGAGATTGTGCAACTGCCGAATACCAGAGGAACACCTTGTGTGCTATCAAACGTCACAGTGTAACTGGTTGACTATAAAGATGCTCTACAGGTGTCTCTGATGGTGTTTGTTGAGTTGGCATAGATCGAGATTAGGATTTGTCACTCCGTGTATCGGAGAGGTATCTCTGGGCCCTCTCGGTGTCGGGGGTTGGGTGCGACATATGCCAAAGGATGGCTTATCATGGAGGGAGCGAGTAGAACGTCGCTGGTGCCTGGAAACGGGATGAGGCGAAGACATGCACGCTGGCGAATCTTACCCAGCTTCAGGGCTCTCCGAGGAGATAACACCCCTACTGCTGCTCTGCGGGGTCTCCGCATGATCACTATGGCAAAGTGGGTACAAGAGGCTCCTTGAGCTGTTCGGGATGAGGAAGGAGAAGGGCACAGCTTGCTCTTCTCTCCCTCTATGTGTGTGTCTAAAACTACTAGCTTCCAACCCTTTACATGGGTGCCCCGGGGGGTTTATATAGGTCTACCACTCGGGGGTACAACGGTAATCCGGCTGGGTGTGGGTCCAAGCCGTTAGTCTCTAAGTCGTCGTCTTCTCCGCTGACTCCTAGGGCCCGCCGACTAGTGGGCCCCGCTGACGGCCCAGCATGGGGCCGACAGCCCTTGTCCGCCATGTGGCGGGTTTTGCGACTGCAGATTCATCGCCGTGCTTCTAATGACGCGAGCTTGGTCATGGGGTTATGGCAACAGTGCCGCCGCCTGGCGGGCGATCACTGTTGCCATTTCCTGTCTTGTCTGGTTAATGGCGCGTGGATCCCATGGGAGGAGCCGGCCGACTCCCGGAGGCCGACTCCATCGAGTCCGTCCTTGGGGTGCTCTCGCCGTCTTGATACTCCGCCGACGGTAGAATCTCGCCGCCTTGGTCGCATGACATGCCATCGTGGGTACAGAATCAGCCCACGTGCTGATGTCGAGGCGGCATGGCAATCTTGCGCGGATGGAGATCTCCGTCGGCACGGGCGCTCAGAGCCATACCTGCCTTTATGGACTAGGCGGGATGGGCGAGGCGGCTTTACCCCATAATCGCCAGCGTGAGGTGGTGGAGGTCGCGGGTCGACTCCTTGTAGCCGGCCTCGGGAGGTCGCTGGCTTGAGTCGGCTTGTCTGAGGCGGACCTCGGGACTCGGCCCAGGGGTAGTCGGCAACTCTGTCGCCGACTATCTGAAGCGGCTCTTTGTCTTGGGGTCTTGAGGGCGATCTGCCCGATGTTTTGAAAGGTTCAGGGGCTCGGGTCTGCCTACCCGTAGTCCATTACTCCGACAGTAGTCCCCGAAGCTGGGGAGGCACCGAGGCCAGCCCGTCGAGGAGCCTCAACAGCTTCATCCTTTTGATGGAAGAATCTGGAGTCGGCTTTGCAGGGGGCCGTCTTGCTCTTCAAAGGTTTCGAAGGTCGCAGTGGAATCCGGGCGGCGTGCCTGATAAGCTTCCCGGCAGCCGCCCATCGTGGGCCCGCCACGCGACGCCACGCGGCAGGGCTAGTCTGCCAGCCAACGAGCGTGACAAGACAGGCCCGTCAGGCGGGGCCCGCCACTACCATGCCCCGGCGCGCAGCGGATCCGCTGCGGTCGTGCGGGCGGTTGGACTCCCCACGCCGTTACTGCGCGCAGTAATGTCGTGGGTTAAATCGCGGGGCGTGAGGGCGTGGGCGCGATTAATCCCGCCCGTCCCTCGGCCGCAGCCTAAGCGCCTATAAGTAGGCGGGGAGGGAGGCGGCGACGCGCACTCTCTCATCCCGCTCCGCCTCGTCTTGTTCCTTGCTCCACCGCGCCGAGCCTCGTTTCTTCCTCGCGCGGAGATGAGCTCCTCATCGGCCGCGCTGCCCCACCGCTCCGGCGTGTGGGACGACTCCATCATCGGCAACGACATAATCGAGTTCCTTCGTCGAGACGCGCGCATCCCGGCAGCCACCTAGTGCGAGCCCGCGCCCACGGAGAGGCGAAATCACGCCCGGCGCGGAGGAGGGCGAAGCGGGTGATCTTCCTTCGCACCTCACGCTGGGGCTGGGGCTGCCGGGCGGCGGCTTCTTCCAGCGTTCTTGGGTTCTTGGGCTCCAGCCGCACCACCTCACCCCCAACACGGTGGTGCTGCTGGCCACCTTCGCATCCTTATGCGAAGGTTTCCTTGGAGTTCTCCCCACCATCGAGCTGTGGGGGGAGTTCTTTCAAGCGAGGCTCGGGACCCACGTCGCTCGTGTGCCGGCTCTGTGCGGCACGTTCATCGCCAAGAGGAGGCCGGTGCCCGAGAATCCTTTCCCTGCCATCCCCCTCATCAAGTCGGTGAAGATGTGGCAGCGCTCGTACTTCTACGTCAAGAACGTCGCCCCGACGGGCGATCAGTCAACTTGCCGCCCTCGTGGGCGGCGAATCGTGAGCCGACCCACCGGGTCCTGGTCCTCTGAGGCCGGTCGGCTGACCCTCGCAGAGCACCGCCCGCCGTCGCTGCGTTCACGTGATGATACTGATCGGAGCCTGGCCGGAGCAGACTTGCTGGCGCCGTGGGCGCACCGAGTTCTCCCTCTTGAGGCCGCCCTCATCGATCTGCCAGATGGCGCCGCCGACCCCAGCCGGCTGTGCTCCAGAGACATGCCCCACGCGAGGTGGTGGACACGGTGAACTTCTTGGCGAATGCGACCTCACGGAGGAATGGCGTTTGACAAGAGCCATACTCGCGCCAATCCCCCGCCGATGGTAAGTCGTCTCTTGCTTCTCTGTTTCCTTCCTTAGCCGGATCCGGCTCTTACTTTCCTTGGTCCCTTCTGACTCAGAATCCTCTCATGCCGCCATCGACCGGCGCCGCGGGGCCGGCTCGCGACTTCGTCCCCGACCGGGCGGAGAGTGACGCCGACGACCCCGACTTAGGCGTGGCAGCGATGGAGGCCGATGCCGAAGGAGGGGGAGGGGCCGACGACTTCAGGCCCTCGGCCACTTTTGCAGACCGGCTCGATGATGAAGTCGCCCCGCCGCAGAGAGCCGACCATCCAGCGCGAGCTCCTCCGCCGCCTTAGGGGGCCGGTGTGGCGAAGGGCGGGCCGAGTCAGCCAAGCGCCAGGCCAAGAGAATCGAGGGAGGCCGCCCGACTGGCTATGAAGAAGCGGTCGCGAAGGCTAACCGCTTCTGCAAGGAGGTGAAGAAACCACCGCTGGTCTCCGCGTAAGTATCTTTTTATTATGTCTTGTTTTCTTCTGGTCCGTCTTGCCCAAGTCTTCTCATGTCCTTTTTTCTCATCAGGGCTCCCCTCACTTTGGAGAGGGTCACCGCCGCCTCCGTCATGGGGTCGGCGGAGACGTCCGCCAGCAGTCAGCGGGTTGACCCTGCGGCCGCCCTCCAGGAGGCAACAGGCGGAATCTGGGAGAAGCGCGATGAGGCGGCCGCCGTCGAGAGAAGGCAGCGGCCGAGAAAGGCGGTCGAAACCGCAGCAGCAGCAGAAGAAGCAAGCCGAGGAGGCCGCGCGCCTTCAATCGGCGCTGCTTGTCACTCGGCTAAGCTCAGCCACCACCGCCGGAGTTCACGGGCGGTCGGAGAATCGGTGGTGAGGTCCCGTTGCAGGAGGGAAGGCGGCGGTCTCTTCGCCGGGCGGCTTGCCACCTCCGCCGCCTCCGTCGCGGTCTGAGGTCGCGCGAGGCAAACAGCAGCGGACCCACCGTGCCGCCGACCGGCACGACGGCCGTGGCGCAGCTGCTTCTTCAAGTCGCCTCGCCGGTAGCGCCATCTTGAGAAGCGGACTCGGCGCGCGCCTTGAGACCGGGCGCCGCCAGCTCGGCCATCCCGACGCCCTGAAGCGACAAGCGCCCGCGCCCGGTGGGTGGAGGAGGCGGCGCGGGCTTGCTGAACACGGCGCTCTGGGCGTCAAGCGGCTGCGGGCGGCGCGCCCTCGAAACCTTTCAAGGCGCTGGCGTCGCGATCCGCCGTCTTGGTATGTTTTATTTCGAATTTTCTTTTGATCTTCTGCGTGAGGCGGCAACACACTCCATCTGGTGTACTCCCGAGTTTTGGGTGGGTTGCTTGGCGGCGCCCGGAACTTTATTTGCTTACTTCAAGTTTTTATCTGTATGCGGAATCCTTGTTACAGAATATCACAACCTCCGCTACCGCCTTCAACATAGCGTTGAAGAGCTGAACAAGCGGGCTGCTGACTGGCGAGGAGCGAGGTGAGTTTTCTTCTTGGCGAGGCGCTTGCGCACCAGCGTCTTTATAATCCCGAGATTGGGCCGATCTGCTGCAAGTCGGGCGGATCTTCTGGCGACCTTCTTAATCGAGCGACTTCGCGTCCTTCTTCTTTTATTCTTAGGAATCCAACGCCGCTCTGCGAAAGCAGCTGGTAATGCGGCCGAGACCGCCTTGCGCGCCAAAGAGGAGAGTCGGCAAGCTTCGCCGCAGAGCGCGACCTGCTGGCTACGCAGCTAGCGGAGCGAGGGAGCTACTCAAGGCGGCGCGGTCGAGGCGGAGAAGAAAGAGGCCGCCCTCTGGCGGGTGAGGCGAGCGCTCCGCCTGGACCGACAGAGAGGCGCAGCTGACCTCCGGCTTCCATGAAATCGAAGATATCATTGATGGTAAGTTTGCTTTTACTTTCTCTTTTGGGTTGCCGACTATGGGTTAAGCCGACTCCTGTTTTTTCTAACACTTTTCTTCTTCTTGGCAGACTTCTTCCCTGGTCATACGCAGATCGGCCAATCAGGCCATCGAGGCGAGCAGCGAGGCTTGGAGGGCGGTGGCGCCGAGATCGCAGCTAACGCCCCCGGACCCTTGACGAGCAGCTCCCGAGCATTGAGGCTCGTCTGCGGCCGGCAAATCGGATGCTGCGCCGTCTTCAGCGTGTCGGGGCCCAGGCGATTGCTGCCCTGTGGCCGGACATGCGATTCTGCGCCTCCCAGCCGGACCGCCGACCGGCCGGAGGTCGCGGCTGGGCATCTTGAGGCTTGGAAGGGCTCATGGCTCGGCTGGAGCTCGCCCGAGCCCTCAGAGTTCGTCAAGGCGTGGTATCCGAGGCTCGACCTGGACCGGCTGGCAGCGTTCGGTCGAAGCCCAGCGAGCTACAGCCGTGGAGCGCCCTCGTCGGCGTCTTGGCGGCGATCGCCGACTACACGGACACCAGTGTCTTCGTCCCGAGTGGGCTGAAAGACGGTGGGGAAAACACCGCCGAGTGGTTGAGATGAACCCGGACTACGGCGAGGACTTCGGCGGAGGTGATCGACTCCGGACCGAGGATGAAGACGAGGCGGAGGACGGAGATTTGCATGGGCGTCGAGGAAGGCGGGTGGGCGGCCAGCCTCGGCTCGACCAAGCGCCTCCGGCAACGAGCAGCGCCCATCTGAGCCAGCCGCTGCCAGAGCGATCAAACCGAGATCGCCCAGCCCGGCCGCCCCGGCGCTGACGCCGCCGCCGCCTCCGACCTTCCAATCCCATCCGCTGCTTCTTAGGCCGCTGCCTTGGCTTTATTTTATCTGCTCGTTAGTCTTTCGAAAGAACTTTGTTAATTCGCACAATTCCACCCGCGGGGTGTATTCTGAACCTCTGTTCGAAGATCCGGCCAAGGGCCTAAGTTTGTGTAAATATTATTCTAATTTCATGTTTCCTTGCTTATTGCTCTTGTGGCTTTTTCCCTTGCCGCCTTCCCTTAGATGCCGCCTTGCCCGTTGGGCAACCGCTCTGCGGATTGCCATCTAGGTCAAGTGCTTGGCTACTTTGAGAAGGCAAGTACTTGGCCATTTTAGAGTCGTCTAAGCAAGTTGGGTAGAAAACAGCAAGCCGGCCTCTTAAGAGTTGGTTTCACGAAACGGGCTGGGCGCCGATTTAAACTATGTGTATGCTTTGGATCCTTAGCCATTTTTTTCGTGTGGGCGCCCGTTCTACCTTACTCCTGCCCACCAAACAGTCGCTCTGCGAGCTGCGGCTTCTGAAAGGAGATGGCTTGGGCACCGCACGCTACTTGTCGGACTTCAGGAAGCACTTCATAGCTCAAAAGCGGCGAGTCCCCGGGCCGACTAGTCGAGCCCGTGCCAAACAGCATAATAAAAGGGTAACATACCCAAAGGCATAATTTTATCATACAAATAACAAAGAGGGCAGTCCCGAGAGCGTCTCTTGGGCCCCGGAGTTTTGGTATTTCAAACACAAAAGGATAGCGTGGTACATATCGCATCAACTGTAAAATCTTCTGAGGAGATTCAGATTCCATGGCCGCCCGTCTCTTTGCCGGAGTCGTCCCTCTTGCGTGCTTTCGGGCTTCGAAAGCGTCGATCAGGTAGTAGGAGTCGCTGCGAGCACTTTATCGATGATGAACGGTCCTTCCCAAAGCGCCGACCGCTTGTGCTGGCGGCTGTTCGCCTGGATCAGCCGGAGCACAAGGTCGCCCTCTAGGAATGATCTTGGCTTGACCTTCTTGTTGTAGTAGCGCGCGAGCTCTGCTGTAGATGCTTTGGACCGCTGAGTGCCAATAGCGGCCCTCTTCCAGCAGATCGACGCCGTCTTGACGTGCTTCTTCTGCTTCCTCCTCGGTGTACATGGTGACTCGCGGGGAGTCGAACTCTATATCCGTTGGGATGACGGCTTCGGCACCGTAGACGAGGAAGAAGGGTGTGAAGCCAGTTGACTTGTTTGGAGTCGTACGCAGACTCCAGAGGACGGCTGGCAACTCCTCAAGCCAGCAGCCGGCCGAACGTTCCAGTGGTTCGACCAGACGAGGCTTGATGCCAGACAAGATGAGGCCGTTCGCTCGCTCCACCTGGCCGTTTGACTGCGGATGGGCAACGGACGCTAAGTCCAGTCGGATGCCCTGCATCGCGCAGAAACGGGCCAGGGCGCCCTTGGCGAAATTTGTGCCGTTGTCGGTGATGATGCTGTGTGGTACGCCGTACCGAGTCGTGATGTCGGCGATAAAAGTCACTGCCGTAGGATCGTTCAACTTCTTGATGGGTTTTGCTTCTATCCACTTGGTGAACTTGTCCACCGCGACAAGTAGGTGAGTTAAACCATCTCGTGCCGCCTTGAATGGTCCCACCATGTCCAGGGCCTGCATGAGCAAAGGGCCAGCGATGGGGATAGTCTTGAGCTTGAAGCCGGTGAGGCGGCTTGGAAGCGGAACACCGCACCCCTTGCATTTTGAACTAATTTCTTGGCTTCTTCTAGGGCAGTCGGCCGTAAGAAACCGTGTCGGAAGGCTTTGGCGACGAGTGCTCGGAGGCTGCATGATGGCCGCACTCATACGATGGATGTATTCGAGGATTGCTTGGCCTTGCTACGATTCGACGCAGTGCTGGTAGACACCGTGACGCCATACGCGACCAGCTCTCTATTGATTATAGTATAGGCTGCCGCCGCTGTTGCACTTGCCGAGCCAAGGTTTCATCGCTTGGTAGCTCTCCGCTTACCAAAAACTTCAAGATGGGCTGGGCCCATGAGGGTGCTGCTATTTCTTCGATGCCAAGATCGCTACTTGGGCGAGGGCGGCTGGGCTGGGAGGCGGCGGGTTGAGTCTGCGGCAGCTTGCTGCGTTGAAGAAATCTCGGGCGATTAAGCGCAGTCCCGGCCAATCTCGAGTCTTTGCAAGGTCGCCGCAGTCCCGGGCGGGTTCAAGTCCGGGCCGGCTTCAACCGCCGCGTTCTTGGGGCATCTTCAAGGATTCTTGTGCGTCTGCCGAGGCTCGAGTCGGATCTGCCTTCTTCGAGGGAGCGGCACAAAAATGGAGTCTGATTCTCGTGACGGTTTGACGATGGCTTGAGAAGGCGCTGAAGGGCGACGCCGATGGTATTGCTGTCGGGTGGAACCGATTCTTGCTGTGGCATCTGCTTGGTCATTGTCGTTCCTTGGTACATGGAGGAATTCGCATCCTCAAAATATCCACTCAGCTCTTTGTACGTAAAGCGGTAGCTCGCCATATTTGCATATTTGGCGCCCCGGTCGCCGGATGACTGTTGGACCACCAAGTCGGAGTCGCCATAGCACAGGATCTCCGCGAATGCCGAGTTCTTTAACAAGCCGAGCCCGTGGATGAGCGCCTCGATTCGGGCGACGTTGTTGGAGGCGGCGAATGGATCTGCAGCGTGCTTGAGCTTGTCGCCTTTAGGGAAGTGAGGACACGCTGGCTCCCAAGCCGGTGCGCATCTTGGAGCCATCAAAGTGCATCCGCCAATGGGTGGAGTCGGTATCAACCGCGGCAGATATCTGGTCTTGGCCCAATCGACGAGGAAGTCGGCCAGTGCTTGTGACTTGATGGCGGTGCGGGGCTGGTAAAAGATGGTGTAGGGGGCCAACTCTATGGCCCATTTGGCCACTCGGCCTGAAGCATCTCGGCTTCCGATGATCTCTGCTAGTGGGGCCGTGCAAACCATGGTGATTGAATGCTCTTGAAAGTAAGGCTTCAACTTCTTGCCGGTAAAGTGCACGCCATAACACATCTTCTGGTAGTGGGGGTAGTTCTGCTTGGAGGTCGACAATACCTCGCTCAGGTAATATACCGGTCTCTGGATAGGTAGCGCCTTGCCTTCCTCCTTGCGTTCAACCACAATAACTGCGCTGACTACCCTGCTGGTGGCGGCAATATACAGGAGCATGGGCTCCTTTGGAGTCGGAGCCGCCAGCACCGGGGGAGTAGTCAGCATTCTTTTCAACTGGCGAAAAGCTTCGTCTACCTTGGAGTTCCATTCGAAAAAGGTGGTCTTCTTCATAAGCTGGTACAGAGGAAGGGCTTTCTCACCCAGCCGACTGATGAATCGACTGATAGACGCCAAGCAGCCGTGAACTTCGCACATCCAAGAGTCGGCGGGCACTTCCATTCTCTCAATTGCCTTGATCTTCACGGGTTGCACTTATGTCGCGTCCGGATACCGGGAAGCCAAGGAGCTGGCGGCCGGTACTCAAGACGCATTTCTCACGGGTTGAGCTTGATCTGGAATCGCACAGGTTTTCAAAGGTCTCTTTGAGGTCTTCCAACAGCGTTCCTCGCCTCTCGCCTTTCACCACCACGTCGTCCACGTAAACGTGGGCGTTTCGCTAAGTTGCTTGAGGAGGCACTTCGCATGCAACGCTGAAGGTGGCGCCGCGTTCCTCAAGCCGAACGTCATGGTCGGTAGCGTAGGCTCCAAATGGCGTGATGAAGGCGGTCTTCAATCTGCTCGCCGGGTTCAGCTTGATCTGATGATATCCTGAATATGGATCCAAGAAGCTCAACAGCTCGCATCCGGTATGGAGTCTATCACCGATCAATTACGGGTAGAGCGAACGGGTCCTTGGGGCAGGCTTTGTTGAGGCTTGTGTAGTCAATACACATCCGCCACCGCTTGTTCTTCTTTAGTACCAGGACCGGGTTCGCCAACCATTCTGGAAAGAAAATTTCCATGATGAAACCGGCTGCAAGGAGCCGGGCTATCTCTTCTCCAACAACTCTTCTTTTCTCTTCTGACAGGCGGCGCAAGGGCTGCCTGACTGGCTTCACATCATGTCGGACATGTAACTTGTGCTCGGCGAAATCCGTTGGTACACCTGGCATGTCTTTGGGGGACCATGCGAAGATGTCCCGATTCTCACGGAGGAAATCGACGAGCTCGCCTTCCTATTTGCTGTCGAGGTCCGCACCTATGACAGCGTATTTCTCTGGGTGCTCCGGGTCCAAGGGTATCTTCTTGGTCTCTTTGGCCGGCTTGAACGAGCCCTCAGCTTCTGACTCCTTGGGGTCGGATGATACCTCTGGCTGCTTGCCGGCCATCGCCACGACCCGATCCAGGAGCCGCTTCTCAGCTGCGATCACCAGGGACTCGGCTAGCCGGCTGCTTTCAGCTGCACAGGCGGACGACTTTCTGTAGTCGCCGGGCTATGGTCGAATCCCTTGGAACTCGGCATCTTCATCTTGAGGTAGGCGAGTGGGGATCGCCATGAACTTGGCCAAAGCAGGTCGGCCAAGCAAGGCATGGTAGGGGCTCTCGAGGTCCACCACTTGAACCGGCTGGCTCTCGGGCGAAGTGATCCTTGTCCCCAAAGAGGACGCTCATCGAAATCTTGCCAATCGGTGAGCAGGAAAGGCTGTGTACAATTCCGTGGAACACAGTCCGACTATGCTTGAAGCTGCCTCGCTTGATTCCTAGCTTCTCCATCGTATCCTTATACAGGATGTTGATGTTGCTGCCTCCGTCTGCTCAAGATTATGAGAAGCGAGCGCCCCGCCTATCCGCAGTGGCAAGGGTGGCTCCCAAGACCAGGGTGAGGAGCCCGGATTCGCATCACCTCTGGGTGATCAGCACGCTCCAAATGATGGGCTTCTCGACCAAAGGCATGAATTCCGGCGTTTGATGCTATGGCATTCACCTCTTGCTTCTTCTTTGCCGCTTTTTCTTGGCGATCATCAGCCACGCTTGGTAAACATTGAAGGAAATATGCCCTAGAGGCAATAATAAAGTTATTATTTATTTCCTTATTTCATGATAAATGTTTATTATTCATGCTAGAATTGTATTAACCGGAAACATAATACATGTGTGAATACATAAACCTAACAGAGTGTCACTAGTATGCCTCTACTTGACTAGCTCGTTAATCAAAGATGGTTATGTTTCCTAACCATGAACAAGGAGTTGTTATTTGATTAATGGGATCACATCATTGGTTGAATGATCTGATTGACATGACCCATTCCATTAGCATAGCACCTGATCGTATAGTTTGTTGCTAGTGCTTTCTTCATGACTTATACATGTTCCTATGACTATGAGATTATGCAACTCCTGCTTGCCCGAGGAACACTTTGGGTGCTACCAAACGCCACAACGTAATCGGGTGATTATAAAGGTACATTACAGGTGTCTCCAAAGGTACATGTTGGGTTGGCATATTTCGAGATTAGGATTTGTCATCCGATTGTCGGAGAGGTATCTCTGGCCCTCTCGGTAATGCACATCACATAAGCCTTGCAAGCATTGCAACTAAATGTGTTAGTTGTGAGATGATGTATTACGGAACGAGTAAAGAGACTTGCCGGTAACGAGATTGAACTAGGTATTGATACCGACGATCGAATCTCGGGCAAGTAACATACCGATGACAAAGGGAACAACGTATGTTGTTATGCGGTTTGACCGATAAAGATCTTCGAGAATATGTAGGAGCCAATATGGGCATCCAGGTTCCGCTATTGGTTATTGACCAAGAATAGTTCTAGGTCATGTCTACATAGTTCTCGAACCCGTAGGGTCCGCACGCTAAGGTTTCGGCGATGCTTATATTATGAGTTTATGAGTTTTGATGTACCAAGGAGTTCGAGTCCCGGATGAGATCGGGACATGACGAGGAGTCTCAAATGGTCGAGACGTAAAGATCGATATATTGACGACTATATTCGAGTTCGGAAAGGTTCCAATGATTCGGTATTTTTCGAGTACCGAGAGTTACGGAATTCGCGGGAGAAGTATTGGGCCTTATTGGGCCCTGCGGGAAAGAGAGAGGGCTGCCTAGGGCAGGCGCCTTCCCATGGCCTAGTCCGAATTGGACTAGGGGAGGCCGCACCCCTCTCTCTTCCCCTTCCCCAAGTCCTAGTCCAACTAGGAGAAGAGGGGGAAGTCCTACTCCCGTGGGAGTAGGACTCCTCCATGGCGCCGCCTCCTAGGGCCGGCCTCCTCCTCCCTCCCTCCTTTATATACGGGGCAGGGGGCACCCCAGACACAAGTTGATCTACGGATCGCTCCTTAGCCGCAGTGCGGTGCCCCTCCACCATATTCCACTTCGTCATATCGTCATGAGCTTAGGCGAAGCCCTCTACCGGAGAAGTCATATCGTCATGAGCTTAGGCGAAGCCCCGCGTCGGTGGAGCATCAACATCGCCACCACGCCGTCGTCGGTTGACGGAACTCATCCCGACACTTTGCTGGATCGAGTCCGGGATCGCCATCGAGCTGAACGTGTGCAGAACTCGGAGGTGCCGTGACGCTCGGTGCTTGGATCGGTCGGATCGTGAAGACGACGACTACATCAACCGCGTTGTTATAACGCTTCCGCTTTCGGTCTCGAGGGTACGTGGACGACACTCTCCTCTCGTTGCTATGCCATCACCATGGTCTTGCGTGATCGTAGGAAATTTTTGAAATTACTACGCTCCCCAACAAAGGGCATCCGAGCCTGGTTTTATGCGCTGATGTCATGTGCACGAGTAGAACACAAGTGAGTTGTGGGCGATACAAGTCATACTGCCTACCAGCATGTCATACTTTGGTTCAGCGGTATTGTGAGATGAAGCGCCCGGACCGACATTACGCCAGACGCTTACGCGAGACTGGTTTCACCGCCCGAGCACTCGTTGCTTAAAGGTGACCGGCGGGTGTCTGCTCTCTCACTTTAGTTGAATCGAGTGTGGCTACGCCCGTCCTTGAGAAGGTTAAAACGGAGTCTATTTGACGGTATCGCTGTGGTTTTGATGCGTAGGTAAGAACGGTTCTTGCTCAGCCCGTAGCAGCCACGTAAAACTTGCAACAACAAAGTAGAGGACGCCTAACTTGTTTTTGCAGGGCATGTTGTGATGTGATATGGTCAAGACGTGATGCTATATTTTATTGTATGAGATGATCATGTTTTGTAACCGAAGTTATCGGCAATCGGCAGGAGCCATATGGTTGTCGCTTATTGTATGAAATGCAACGCCATGTAATTGCTTTACTTTATCACTAAGCAGTAGCGATAGTCGAGAAGCAATAGTTGGCAAGACGACAACGATGCTATGATGGAGATCAAGGTGTCGCTACGGTGACGATGGTGATCATGACGGTGCTTGGAGATGGAGATCACAAGCACAAGATGATGATGACCATATCATATCACTTATATTGATTGCATGTGATGTTTATCCTTTATGCATCTTATCTTGCTTTGATTGACGGTAGCATTATAAGATGATCTCTCACTAAAATTATCAAGAAGTGTTCTCCCGAGTATGCACCGCTATGAAAGTTCTTCGTGCTGAGACACCACGTGATGATCGGGTGTGATAGGCTCTACGCTCAAATACAACGGTGCAAAACAGTTGCACACGCGAATACTCAAAGTTAAACTTGACGAGCCTAGCATATAACAGATATGGCCTCGAACACGGAGACCGAAAGGTCGAGCGTGAATCATATAGTAGATATGATCAACATAGTGATGTTCACCATTGAAACTACTCCATCTCACGTGATGATCGGACATGGTTTAGTTGATTTGGATCACGAATCACTTAGATGACTAGAGAGATGTCTATCTAAGTGGGAGTTCTTAAGTAATATGATTAATTGAACTTTAATTTATCATGAACTTAGTCCTGGTAGTATTTTGCAAATTATGTTGTAGATCAATAGCTCGCGTTGTTGCTTCCCTATGTTTTCATATGTGTTCCTAGAGAAAATTGTATTGAAAGATGTTAGTAGCAATGATGCGGATTGGATCCGTGATCTGAGGTTTATCCTCATTGCTGCGCAGTAAGAATTATGTCCTTAATGCACCGCTAGGTGACAGACCTATTGCAGGAGCAGATGCGACGTTATGAACGCTATTAGCTCAATATGAGCGATATGACGTTATGAACGCTTGGCCAGCTCATATGATGACTACTTGATAGTTTAGTGCACCATGCTTAACGGCTTAGAATCGGGACTTCAAAGACGTTTTGAACGCCATGGACCATATGAGATGTTCCAGAATTGAAGTTAATATTTCAAGCAAATACCCGAGTTGAGAGATATGAAGTCTCCAACAAGTTCTATAGCTAAAAGATGGAGGAGAATCGCTCAACTAGTGAGCATGTGCTCAGATTGTCCGAGTACTTCAATCGCTTGAATCAAGTGGGAGTTAATCTTCCGATAAGATAGTGATTGATGAATTCTCTAGTCACCATCACTAAGTTAGTAGAACTTCGTGATGAACTATAGTATGCAAGGGATGACGAAAAGATTCTCGAGCTCTTCGCGATGCTAAAATCGGCGAAGGTAGAAATCAAGAAAACATCAAGTGTTGATGGTTGACAAGACCACTAGTCTCAAGGAAAATGGCAAAGGGAAGAAGGGAACTTCAAAAGGAACGCAAGCAAGTTGCTGCTCGAGTGAAGAAGCCCAAGTCTAGACCTAAGCCCGAGACTAAGTACTTTTGCTGCAATGGAACTGGTCACCGAAGCGAACTACCCTGAATATTTGGTGGATAAGAAGGATGGCAAAGTGAACAAGGTTATATTTGATATACAGGTTATTGATGTGTGCCTTACTAGTGTTTATAGTAGCCCCCGAGTATTTGATACTGTTCGTTGCTAAGATTAGTAACTCAAACAGGAGTTACGAATAAACAGAGACTAGTTGAAGGGAAGTGACGATGAGTGTTGGAAGTAGTTCCAAGATTGATATGATCATCATCGCACACTCCCTATACTTTCGGGATTAGTGTGGAACCTAAATAAGTGTTATTTGGTGTTGAGCATAAATATGATTTGATCATGTTTATTGCAATACGGTTATTCATTTAAGTAAGAGAATAAATTGTTGTTCTGCTTACATGAATAAAACCTTATATGGTTACACACCCAATGAAAATGGTTCATTGATCTCGATCATAGTGATACACATATTCATAATATTGAAACCAAAAGATGCAAAGTTAATAATGATAGTGCAACTTATTTGTGGCAATCGCCGCTTAGGTCATATTGGTGTAAAGCGCATGAAGAAAACTCCATGCTTGATGGACTTTTGGAATCACTTGATTATGAATCATTTGATGCTTGCGAACCGTGCCTTTTGGGCAAGATGACTAAAACTCCGCTTCTCCGAACAATGGAACAAGCTACCGACTTATTGGAAATAATACATACCGATGTATGCGATCCAATGAGTGTTGATGCTCGTGGCAAGTATCGTTATTTTCTGACCTTCACAAGATGATTTGAGCAGATATGGGTATATCTACTTGATGAAACATAAGTCTGAAATAGTTGAAAGGTTCAAAGAATTTCAGAGTGAAGTGGAAAATCATCGTAACAAGAAAATAAAGTTTCTGCGATCTGATCGTGGAGATGAATATTTGAGTTACGAGTTTGGTCTTCAATGAAAACAATGTGGAATAGTTTCACAGCTCACGCCACCGGAACACCACAACGTTATGGTGTGTCCGAACGTCAGAACTGCATTTTATTATGATATGGTGCGATCTATGATGTATCTTACCGATTTACCACTATCGCTTTGGGGTTATGCATTAGAGACAGCTGCATTCACGCTTAATAGGGCACCATCTAAACCGCTGAGATGACACCGTATGAACTATGGTTTAGCAAGAAACCTAAGTCTGTCGCTTTCTTAAAGTTTGAGTTGTGATGCTTATGTGAAAAGGCTTTCACCGATAAGCTTGAACCCAAATCGAGAAGTGCGCCTTCATAGAATACCCAAAAGAAAATGTTGGGTACACCTTCTATCACAGATCCAAAGGCAAGTTTTTTGTTAAGATGGATCCTTTCTAGAGAAGAAGTTTCTCTCGAAAGAAGTGAGAGGGAGGAAAGTAGAACTTGATGAGGTAATTGTACCTTCTCCCTTATTGGAAAGTAGTTCATCACAGAATCAGTTCCAAGTGATTCCTACACCAATTAGTGAGGAAGTTAATGATGATGATCATGAAACTTCAGATCAAGTTGCTACTAAACCTCGTGAGGTCTTCCAGAGTAAGATCCGCACTGAGTGGTACGGTAATCTTATTCTAGAAGTCATGTTACTAGACCATGATGAACCTACGAACTATGAGGAAGCGATGATGAGCCCAGATTCCGCGAAATGGCTTGAGACCATGAAATCTGAGATAGGATCCATGTATGAGAACAAAGTATGGACTTTGATTGACTTGCTCGATGATCAGCAAGCCATGTTAAATAAATGGATCTTCAAGAGGAAGACGGACACTGATAGTAGTGTTACTATCTACAAAGCTCGACTTGTCGCAAAAAGGTTTTCGACAAGTTCAAGGTGTTGACTACAATGAGATTTTCTCAACTCAGTAGCGATTCTTAAGTCTGTCCGAATCATGTTAGCAATTGCCACATTTTATGAAATCTGGCAAATGGATGTCAAAACTACATTCTTTAATGGATTTATTAAAGAAGAGTTGTATATGATGCAACCGAAGTTTTTGTCAATCCTAAAGGAGCTAACAAATGTGCAAGCTCCAGCGATCCATCTATGGACTGGTGCAAGCATCTCGAGTTGGAATACACGCTTGATAAGTTGATCAAAGATATAGTTTTATACAGACTTACGGTGAAGCCTCGATTTACAAGAAAGTGAGTGGGAGCACTACAGCATTTCCGATAAGTATATGTGAATGACATATTGTTGATCGGAAATAATGTAGAATTATTCTGCAAAGCATAAAGGAGTATTTGAAAGGAATTTTTCAAAGAAAGACCTCGTGAAGTTGTTACATATTGAGCATCAAGATCTATAGAGATAGATCAAGACGCTTGATAAGTTTTTCAATGAATACATACCTTGACAAGATTTTGAAGTAGTTCAAAATGGAACAGTCAAAGAAAGAGTTCTTGCCTGTGTTACAAGGTGTGAGATTGAGTAAGACTCAAAACCCGACCACGGCAGAAGATAGAAAGAGAATGAAAGTCATTCCTATGCATCAGCCATAGGTTCTATAAAGTATGTCATGTGTACTGATCTATTGCATACCCTACCACTAAGATTGGCAAGGAGTGCAATAGAGATCTAGGAGTAGATCAATGGACAGCGGTCAAAATTATCCTTAGTAGAATAAGGATATGTTTCTCGATTATGGAAGTGAAAAAGGTTCGTCGTAAAGGTTACGCCGATGCAAGTTTTAACACTAATCTAGATGACTCGAGTCTCAATCTAGATACATATTGAAAGTGGGAGCAATTAGCTAGAGTAGCTCCGCAGAGCATTGTAGACATAGAAATTTGCAAAATACTTACGGCTCGAATGTGATGTAATCGCTGACTAAAATTATCTCACAAGCAAAACATGATCACACCTTAGTACTCTTTGGGTGTTAATCACATAGCGATGTGAACTAGATTACTGACTCTAGTAAACCCTTTGGGTGTTGGTCACATGACGATGTGAACTATGGGTGTTAATCACATACAGATGTGAATATTTGTGTTGAATCACATGATGATGTGAACTAGATTATTGACTCTAGTGCAAGTGGGAGACTCAAGGAAATATGCCCTAGAGGCAATAATAAAGTTATTATTTATTTCCTTATTTCATGATAAATGTTTATTATTCATGCTAGAATTGTATTAACCGGAAACATAATACATGTGTGAATACATAAACCTACAGAGTGTCACTAGTATGCCTCTACTTGACTAGCTCGTTAATCAAAGATGGTTATGTTTCCTAACCATGAACAAGGAGTTGTTATTTGATTAACGGGATCACATCATTGGTTGAATGATCTGATTGACATGACCCATTCCATTAGCATAGCACCTGATCGTATAGTTTGTTGCTAGTGCTTTTCTTCATGACTTATACATGTTCCTATGACTATGAGATTATGCAACTCCGCTTGCCCGAGGAACACTTTGGTGCTACCAAACGTCACAACGTAATCGGGTGATTATAAAGGTACATTACAGGTGTCTCCAAAGGTACATGTTGGGTTGGCATATTTCGAGATTAGGATTTGTCACTCCGATTGTCGGAGAGGTATCTCTGGCCCTCTCGGTAATGCACATCACATAAGCCTTGCAAGCATTGCAACTAAATGTGTTAGTTGTGAAATGATGTATTACGGAACGAGTAAAGAGACTTGCGATAACGAGATTGAACTAGGTATTGATACCGACGATCGAATCTCGGCAAGTAACATACCGATGACAAAGGGAACAAAGTATGTTGTTATGCGGTTTGACCGATAAAGATCTTCGAGAATATGTAGGAGCCAATATGGGCATCCAGGTTCCGCTATTGGTTATTGACCAAGAATAGTTCTAGGTCATGTCTACATAGTTCTCGAACCCGTAGGGTCCGCACGCTAAGGTTTCGATGATGCTTATATTATGAGTTTATGAGTTTTGATGTACCAAGGAGTTCGAGTCCCGGATGAGATCGGGACATGACGAGGAGTCTCAAATGGTCGAGACGTAAAGATCGATATATTGGACGACTATATTCGGAGTTCGGAAAGGTTCCAATGATTCGGTATTTTTCGGAGTACCGAGAGTTACGGAATTCGCCGGGAGAAGTATTGGGCCTTATTGGGCCTGGGGAAGAGAGAGGGGCTGCCTAGGGCAGGCCGCGCTTCTCATGGCCTAGTCCGAATTGGACTAGGGGAGGGGCCGCACTCTTCTCTCTTCCCCTTCCCCAAGTCCTAGTCCAACTAGGAGAAGAGGGGAAGTCCTACTCCCGGTGGGAGTAGGACTCCTCCATGGCGCGCCCTCCTAGGGCCGGCCTCCTCCTCCCTCCCTCCTTTATATACGGGCAGGGGCACCCCAGACACAAGTTGATCTACGGATCGCTCCTTAGCCGTGTGCGGTGCCCCTCCACCATATTCCACTTCGTCATATCGTCATGAGCTTAGGCGAAGCCTCGCGCCGAGAAGTCATATCGT
The DNA here is from genome assembly GCA_021605205.1 of Aegilops longissima. Classification (NCBI taxonomy): domain Eukaryota; kingdom Viridiplantae; phylum Streptophyta; class Magnoliopsida; order Poales; family Poaceae; genus Aegilops; species Aegilops longissima. Next base: position 201,777,240 of record CM038681.1, on the reverse strand, counting down.
CGCGAGCTTAGGCGAAGCCCCGCGCCGGTGGAGCATCAACATCGCCACCACGCCGTCGTCTTGACGGAACTCATCCCCGACACTTTGCTGGATCGGAGTCCGGGATCGCCATCGAGCTGAACGTGTGCGTAACTCGGAGGTGCCGACGCTCGGTGCTTGGATCGGTCGGATCGTGAAGACGTCGACTACATCAACCGCGTTGTTATAACGCTCGCTTTCGGTCTCACGAGGGTACGTGGACGGACACTCTCCTCTCGTTGCTATGCCATCACCATGGTCTTGCGTGATCGTAGGAAATTTTTGAAATTACTACGTTCCCCAACAAACACGACATAGGCGCTGTGCTTTCTCGGGTAGTCGTCTTGTATCAAGGCCGACTGGCCGGACAGCCGGCTGCTGGTGCGGTGGTGGAGGCGGCGGCCCAGCAGGCGGAGGAGGGGCAAGGCCGTCTCCCTTGGCGATCCTGGTGAGCCAGTGGCACTTCCGGGTGGTGTGATTTGACGGCTTCAAGCCCATTGTGGAACTTGCGGTGGTCCGTCCGACTCGCAGAAGAGAAGGCCGGCAACCAGTTGGACTTGCCGCCTTTCTGCCGCTTGGCAGGAGGCTGCCCCTCTGGCTGCTGGTCTTCGACTGTCACCACCTGCCGGCTGTTGGAAGCCGGCTGCGGGGCCTTGCGCTTGTGATCATTCTGCTGTTGCCGCCGGTCAAGGCCGCCACCGGAGTTCTGGGAGCATGAGGAGCTACTTTGCGGTCCGACCGACTTCGATCTCCGCCTTCATGGAGGAGTCGGCAATGGCGTTTGTTCTGCTATGACTAGCAGCTCGTCGAGGGTCTCCGCTCATCGCAAAGAGCTTGTGCTTGAGGAGGGTGCCTTCTCTCGCACCCGCGGTGAAGTACTCGATTGCTCGCACTCGTGCACTCCTTCGCAGGAGTTCCGGAGCTCGCCCCAGCGCGTGAGGTAGTCGCGAGTGGACTCGTTGGGGCCTTGTACGCACAAGGATAGCTGACGAGGCTTGGGAGGTCGCTTGTATGTGCTCGTGAAGTTGCGGACGAAGGCCTCGATGAAGTCGACCCAGCCGTTGATACTGCGGGGCTTCAAGCTGTTCAACCATGTCCGGGCCGTGCCCTCGAGCATGAGGGGAACATACTTTACGGCAACACGCTTGTTGCCGTTCGCTATGCTGACGGCCGTGGAGTAGTCCACCAGCCGGTCCTCCGGCTTCACGGAGCCGGTGTATTTTGGTGTGTCTCGGGGGAGTGTGAATCCTCGGGGGAAGGGCTCGTCGCGGATGCGAGGTCCGAAACAGGGTGGGCCCAACTCATCTTCTTCTTCTAGCGCCAGGATCGATGGAGTCGCCGATCCGATGGCGGGCGCCGTTTCTCCGACTTCTCTCGGGCGCGTCAAGGCGGTCGCCGAGAGTTGATGCTCGACGGGTGGCGGGAGACTCGCCTTTCTCTCGGGAGGAGGAAGCTGATAGTCGCCCCGCCGCCCACCGCCTGGGGCGGCCGCCTTCGCCGCTTGATGGAGATGTGAGTCCGCCACGGCCGACAGCCGGATCCTGGTTCTTTTTTCGCGGACGCCGCCACCGGGCGTCCGAGATGTCGCGCTTTGATCTCGGCGAGAGGCAGTCGCCGTGGCGCCTCCGTCGGCAGCCGCCGCTTCGCTTGCGGCGGCCGTGTCGAGGAGCTGCTGGACTCGCTCATCATCAGCGGCGCCTCGCCGGTTATCCAGCTCGTCCGCCGCCGCCGGGCAGCGCGAATGTTCTCCGCTGGCGTGGCATACACAGGCGACCGCCCCAAACAGATCGGGCGAGGGCCACGCGCTGCGCCGCCGCGCCAGGGCAGCTAGGCCCGGCCGGAGCGACGAAGTCGCCTACGCCACGCGATCCATCTCGCGGCCGATAGGCTTCCGACAAGCGCCTCATGCTTGCTAGCTTCAGGCGCCCACGAGGAGCTGAAGGCGGCGCGCCTCAGCGCTTTCGGGCGCTGGCGCCCTCCGGAATGGAGGCGTTCAGTGTCTTGCGTAACAGCGTCGAGAGGTCATGAGCCCCCCGCCGGAGGGCTCGCCGTGACTGATGACGAGTACTTCTGTGACGGTGCTCCCGCCGCTCTCCGCGCGAGGGAGAGGCTCGTCGTAGACCACCACGTTGGTGGGGAACGCGTCGAGCGACGCGGTGTCGGAATCGACCAACATCGGGTCGGTGGAGCCTACGGACTCCAGGTCGGCGGCAGGCTCGCCATCGACGTGGAGCTGCTCGAGGAGGCCCGCGAGGAGGCTTTCGGGGCCGTCCGTGCTCGTGACGGACGCAGGCTCGCCGGAGAGGCGAACTCGCCGACAAGTTCGGCGAGGCAACTTCGCCGCCGCTAGGGCAACTTCAGCGCCATGCAGCGCGCGGGCGCAAACTCCATCTGGCGTGCCGGGCTGGCTGCGCTCGCCAGGGAGGAAGAGGGTTCCCGTCCAGAGCAGGTCTCCAGACGACGGTGCACCAGGCCCCAAGGTGGGCGCCAAATGTCGGGGGTTAGGTGCGATATATGCCAAAGGATGGCTTATCATGGAGGGGGCGAGTAGAATGTCGCTGGTGCCTGGAAACGGGATGAGGCGAAGACATGCACGCCGGCGAATCTTACCCAGCTTCGGGCTCTCCGAGGAGATAACACCCCTCATCGCTGCTCAAGGGTCTCCGCATGATCACTATGGCAAAGTGGGTACAAGAGGCTCCTTGAGTTGTTCGGGTGAGGAAGGAGAAGGGCACGGCTTGCTCTTCTCTCCTCTATGTGTGTGTCTAAAACTACTAGCTTCCAACCCTTTGCATGGGTGCCCTGGGGTTTATAGGTCTACTTCGGGGTACAACGGTAATCCGCTGGGTGTGGGTCCAAGCCGTCATCTCTAAGTCGCCGCTTTCTCCGCCGACTCGGGCCCGCCGACTAGTGGGCCCCATCGACGCTCCAAAGATGGGGCCGACAGCCCTTGTCCGCCATGTGGCGGGAATCTTGCCGGCCACAGATTATCAGAGCTGCGTGCTTCTAATGACGCGAGCTTGGTCATGGGGTTATGGCAATAGCAGCCGCTTTGGGCGATCACTATTCATTCCTGTCTTGTTCGGTTAATGGCGCGTGGATCCTGCTGGAGGAGCCGGCCGACTCCGGAGGCCGACTCCATCGAAGTTCGCCCTGGGGTGCTCGCCGTCTTGGTACTCCCGCCGAAAGCGGGTCCCGCCGCCTTCGGGTCGCATGCATGCACCATCGTGGGTACAGGAATCTGCCCATGGTGCTGATGTCAGGGCCGGCATGGCAACAGTGCTGCACCGGACGGAGATCTCCGTCGGTACGGCGCTCTGTAGCCATACCTACCCTTTATGGACTAGGCGGGGATGGGCCGCGAGGCGGCTTTACCCCATAGTCTCCCAGGCGTGAGGTGGTGGAGGTCGCGGGCCGACTCCTTGTAGCCGGCCTCGCTGGAGGTCGCTGGCTTGGAGTCGGCTTGTCCTGAAGGCGGCCTCTGGGACTCGGCCCAGAGGGGTAGTCGGCAACTCTGTCACCGACTATCTGAAGGCGGCTCTTTGTCTTGGGGTCTTGAGGGGCGCAGTCTGCCCCGATGTTTTGAAAGGTTCAGGGGCTCGGGTCTGCCTACCCGTAGTCCATTACTCCGACACTCGGTAATGCACATCACTATGAGCCTTGCAATCAATGTGACTAATGAGTTAGTCACGGGATGATGCATTATAGAACGAGTAAAGAGACTTGCCCGTAACGAGATTGAACTAGGTATGATGATACTGATGATCGAATCTCGGGCAAGTAACATACCGATGACAAAGGGAAAAATGTATGTTGTTATGCAGTTTGACTGATAAAGATCTTCCTAGAATATGTAGGAGCCAATATGAGCATCCAGGTTCCGCTATTGGTTATTGACCGGAGATGTGTCTCGGTCATGTCTACATAGTTCTCGAACCCGTAGGGTCCGCACGCTTAACGTTTGATGACGATTTATATTATGAGTTATGTGATTTGATGAGCGAAGTTTTTTCGGAGTCCCAGATGAGATCACATACATGACAAGGAGTCTCAAAATGGTCGAGACATAAAGAATGATATATTGGACGATGTTATTCGGACACCGGATGAGTTCCGAGAGGTAACGGATAATTATCAGAGTGCCAGAGGGTTATCAGAACCCCCCGAGGGAACTAATGGGCCATGACGGGCCTTAGTGGGGAGAAAGAAGGGCCACAAGGGGGCTGGCCGCCCCCTGGGTCCGAATTGGACTAGGAGAAGGGGGCGGCGCCCCCCTTTCCTTCCCTTCTCCCTGTCCCTTCCTTCTTCCCCCTTTCCTCAGGTGGAATCCTACTAGGACTTGGAGTCCTACTAGGACTCCCCTCTCCTGGCGCGCCCTACAGGGCCGGCCGGCCTCCCCCTCCTCTCCTTTATATACGGGGCAGGGGGCACCCTAGAACACACAAGATCAATTATCTTAGTCGTGTGCGGTGCCCCCCTCCACAGTTACACACCTCGGTCATATCGTCGTAGTGCTTAGGCGAAGCCCTATGTCGGTAACTTCATCATCATCGTCGCCACGCCGTCATGCTGACGGAACTCTCCCTCGTCCTCAACTGGATCAAGAGCTCGAGGGACGTTATTGAGCTGAACATGTGCTGAACACGGAGGTGCCGCACGTTTGGTGCTTGGATCGGTTGGATCGCGAAGACGTTCGACTACATCAACCGTGTTACTAAACGCTTCCGCTTTCGGTCTATGAGGGTACATGGACACACTCTCCCTGCTCGTTGCTATGCATCTCCTAGATAGATCTTGCGTGATCGTTGGTAAATTTTTTGAAATACTGTGTTCCCCAACAGTGGCATTCGAACCAGGTCTATATGTAGATGTTATATGCACGAGTAGAACACAATGAGCTGTGGGCAATAATAGTCATACTGCTTACCAGCAACGTCTTACTTTGATTAGGCGGTATTGTTGGATGAAGCGGCCCGGACCAACATTACATGACCGCGTTCATGAGACTGGTTCTACCGACGTGCTTCGCACACAGGTGGCTAGCGGGTGTCTGTTTCTCCAACTTCAGTTGAATCAAGTTTGACTACGCCCGGTCCTTGTTGAAGGTTAAAACAACACACTTGACGAAGAATCATTATGATTTTGATGCGTAGGTATGAACGGTTCTTGCTAGAAGTCCATAGCAGCCATGTAAAACTTGCAACAACAAAGTAGAGGACGTTTAACTTGTTTTTGCAGGGCGTGTTGTGATGTGATATGGTCAAGTCGTGATGAGATATAAATTGTTGTATGAGATGATCATGTTTTGTAACAGTTATCGGCAACTGGCAGGAGCCATATGGTTGTCGCTTTATTGTATGATATGCAATCGCCATGTAATTGCTTTACTTTATCACTAAGCGGTAGTGATAGTCGTAGAAGCAATAGTTGGTGTGTCACATCCCTGGTTCTGGTAATGCCTAGTGCTAGCCTCTGGTGTTGCATCATGTTTATCTTGCTCAGAAATTTGGAAATGGGGATGACAGAACCCCCAGCACCCCCTTAATCCAACTAGGGTTTACTAAATTCTTTTTCAATGAACTTGAAATGCCCTTCTAAAATGTTCATCATCTTGCCTTGGTCTAGAACCTCTGACAAAAATGGTGCACACTTTTCTAGGACATCATAAGGTCACTGGATTAAATCATATGTTATTTGCATTTGGAAATTTAAACGCTATAAAATATTTTACATGTTCAAATAATCATAAACTGAAATGTTTACGGTTGGTTATATTCCAAACAGTTGCCACAGTCAGTTGCATGATTTTTGAAAGTGCCTAGCTATTTCTAATAAAGCTCTGAAGTTACATAATAAATAGAAAACAAAAACATAATTAGAAAAGAGAGAGAAAGGACTCACCTGGGCCACTTACCTGGCCTGGCAGTGTGCCGACCCAGCCCACTGGCGCCTGCCAGTCACCACTAACCCCGCGCCTGAAGGACGCAGCGCGTGTGGCTGCCGCTCGCAAGCACGCGCCTCGCCAGCTCCTGCTTGCCGCTGAGGGTCTGGACGCCTCCCCGAGTGCCACGCACTCCCCCTCGACCCCTGCACCTCTCCTCTCTCTCTCCCCCGAACGCTCTCCCCCTGTTGGGGAACGTAGTAATTTCAAAAAAATTCCTACGCACACACAGGATCATGGTGATGCATAGCAACAAGAGGGGAGAGTGTTGTCCACGCACTCGTCGAGACCGGAAGCGAAGCATTAGCACAACGCGGTTGATGTAGTCGTCGCCTTCACGATCCGACCGATCCAAGTACCGAACGCACGGCACCTCCGAAGTTCAGCACACGCTCAGCTCAATGACGCCCCGCGAACTCCGATCCAGCAGAGCTTCACAGGAGAGTTCCGTCAGCACGACGGCGTGATGACGGTGATGATGTTGCTACCGACGCAGGGCTTCGCCTAAGCACCGCTACGATATGAGCGAGGTGGAATATGGTGGAGGGGGGCACCGCACACGGCTGGAATAGATCAACAGATCAACTTGTGTGTCTTGAGGTGCCCCCCGCACCCGTATATAAGGAGCAAGGGAGGAGGAGGCCGGCCCTAGGAGGGGCGCGCCAAGGGAGTAGGATTCCTACTCCTAGTAGGAGTAGGTTTCCTCCTTTCCTAGTCCAACTAGGAGAAGGGGGAAAAGGAGAGGAGGGGAGAAGGAAGGAAGAAGGGGGCCGCGCTCCAAACCCCTTGTCCAATTTGGACTGGGCTTGGGAGGGGAGCACGTCACCTCCTGGCTGTTGCCTCTCCTTCCCACTAAGGCCCATTAAGGCCCAATACTTCTTCCCCGTATTCCCGTAACTCCCCGGTACTGCGAAAAATACCCGAATCACTCGAAACCTTTTCGATGTCTGAATATAGTCGTCCAATATATCGATCTTTACATCTCGACCATTTCAAGACTCCTCGTCATGTCCCCGATCTCATCCGGGACACCGAACTACCTTTGGTACATCAATACACAAAAACTCATAATACAATCGTCACCGAACTTTAAGCATGCGGACCCTACGGGTTTGAGAACTATGTAGACATGACCGAGACATGTCTCCGGTCAATAACCAATAGCGGAACCTGGATGGTCATATTGGCTCCTACATATTCTACGAAGATCTTTATCGGTCAAACCGCATAACAACATACGTTGTTCCCTTTGTCATCGGTATGTCTTGCCTGAGATTCGATCGTCGGTATCTCAATACCTAGTTCAATCTCTTTACGGCAAGTCTCTTTACTCGTTCCGCAATGCATCATCTCGCAACTAACTCATTAGTCACATTGCTTGCAAGGCTTATAGTGATGTGCATTACCGAGAGGGCCCAGACATACCTCTCCGACAATCGGAGTGACAAATCCTAATCTCAAAATACGCCAACCCAACAAGTACCTTCGGAGACACCTGTGGAGCACCTTTATAATCATCCAGTTATGTTGTGACGTTTGGTAGCACACAAAGTGTTCCTCCGGTAAACGGGAGTTGCATAATCTCATAGTCATAGGAACATGTATAAGTCATGAAGAAAGCAATAGCAACATAATAAACGATCAAGTGCTAAGCTAACGGAATGGGTCAAGTCAATCACATCATTCTCCTAATGATGTGATCCCATTAATCAAATGACAACTCATGTCTATGGCTAGGAAACTCAACCATCTTTGATTAACGAGCTAGTCAAGTAGAGGCATACTAGTGACACTATGTTTGTCTATGTATTCACACATGTATTATGTTTCCGGTTAATACAATTCTAGCATGAATAATAAAAATTTATCATGAAATAAGGAAATAAATAATAACTTTATTATTGCCTCTAGGGCATATTTCCTTCAGTCTTCCACTTGCACTAGAGTCAGTAATCTAGTTCACATCGCCATGTGATTTAACACCAGTGGTTCACATCACCATGTGATTAACATCCATAGTTCACATCGCCATGTGGCCAACACTCAAAGGGTTTACTGGAGTCAGTAATCTAGTTCACATCGTCATGTGATTAACACCCAAAGAGTACTAAGGTGTGATCATGTTTTTCTTGTGAGAGAAGTTTAGTCAACGGGTCTGCCAAATTCAGATCCATATTTATTTTGCAAATTTCTATGTCTACAATGCTCTGCAGGGAGCTACTCTAGCTAATTGCTCCCACTTTCAATATGTATCCAGATTGAGACTTAGAATCATCTGGATCAGTGTCAAAACTTGCATCGATGTAACCCTTTACGACGAACCTTTTGTCACCTCCATAATCGATAAGCATATCCACTAAGGATAACTTTGACTGCTGTCCAGTGATCTACTCCTAGATTATTATTGTACTCCCTTCCTAAACTCAGTGTAGGGTATACAATAGATCTGGTACACAGCATGACATACTTTATAGAACCTATGACTGAGGCATAGGGAATGACTTTCATTCTCTTTCAATCTTTTGCCGTTGTCGGGCTTTGAGTCTTACTCAATTTCACACCTTGCAATACAGGCAAGAACTCCTTCTTTGAGTGTTCCATTTTGAACTACTTCAAAATCTTGTTAAGGTATGTACTCATAGAAAAAACTTATCAAGCGACTTGATCTATCTCTATAGATCTTGATGCTCAATATGTAAGCAGCTTCACCAAGGTCTTTCTTTGAAAAACTCCTTTCAAACACTCCTTTATGCTTTCCAGAAAATTCTACATTATTTCTGATCAACAATATGTCATTCACATATACTTATCAGAAATGTTGTAGTGCTCCCTCTCACTTTCTTATAAATGCAGGCTTCACCGCAAGTCTGTATAAAACTATATGCTTTGATCAACTCATCAAAGCGTATATTCCAACTCCGAGATGCTTGCACCAGTCCATAGATGGATCGCTGGAGCTTACACACTTTGTTAGCATCCTTTGGATCGATAAAACCTTCAGGTTGCATCATATACAACTCTTCTTCCAGAAATCCATTCAGGAATGCAGTCTTTACATCCGTTTGCCAGAGTTCATAAAATGTGGCAATTTGCTAACATGATTCGGACAGGCTTAAGCATTGCTACGAGTGAGAAGGTCTCATCGTAGTCAACTCCTTGAACTTTGTAAAAACCTTTTTCGACAAGTCTAGCTTTGTAGATAGTAATAGTACTATCAGCGTCTGTCTTCCTCTTGAAGATCAATTTATTTTCTATGGCTTGCCGATCATCGGACAAGTAGACCAAAGTCCACACTTTGTTCTCATACATGGATCCCATCTCAGACTTCATGGCCTCAAGACATTTCACGGAATCTGGGCTCATCATCGCTTCCTCATAGTTCGTAGGTTCATCATGGTCAAGTAACATGAACTCCAGAATAGGATTACCGTACCACTCTGGTGCGGTACGTACTCTGCTTGACCTACGAGGTTCGGTAGTAACTTGATCCGAAGCTTCATGATCATCATCATTAACTTCCTAACTAATTGGTGTAAGCATCACTGGAACTAATTTCAGTGATGAACTACTTTCCAATTCGGGAGAAGGTACAATTACCTTATCAAGTTCTACTTTCCTCCCACTCACTTCTTTCGGGAGAAACTCCTTCTCTAGAAAGGATCCATTCTTAGCAACAAATATCTTGCCTTCCGATCTATGATAGAAGGTGTACCCAACAGTAACTTTTCGGTATCCTATGAAGACGCACTTTTCCTATTTGGGTTTGAGCTTATCAGGATGAAACTTTTTTACATAAGCATCACAACCCCAAACTTTAAGAAACGACAACTTTTGTTTCTTGCCAAACCACAGTTCATATGGTGTCGTCTCAACGGATTTAGATGGTGCCCTATTTAACGTGAATGCAGCTGTCTCTAATGCATAACCCCAAAACAATAGTGGTAAATCAGTTAAGAGACATCATAGATTGCACCATAGCTAATAAAGTAGGGTTATGATGTTCGGACACACCATTACACTGTGGTGTTCCAGGTGGCATGATTTTGTGAAACTATTCCACATTGTTTTAATTGAAGGCCAAACTCGTAACTCAAATATTCGTCTCCACGATCAGATCGTAGAAACTTTATTTTCTTGTCACGATGATTTTCCACTTCACTCTGAAATTCTTTGAACTTTTCAAATGTTTCAGACTTATGTTTCATGAAGTAGATATACCCATATCTGCTTCAATCATCTATGAAGGTCAGAAAATAACGATACCCGCCGCGAGCCTCAACACTCATCGGATCGCATACATCAGTATGTATTATTTCAGATAAGTCAGTTGCTCGCTCCATTGTTCCGGAGAACGGAGTCTTAGTCATCTTGCCCATAAGGCATGGTTCGCAAGCATCAAGTGATTCATAATCAAGTGATTCCAAAATCCCATCAACATGGAGTTTCTTCATGCGCTTTACACCAATATGACCTAAACGGCAGTGCCACAAATAAGTTGCACTATCATTATTAACTTTGCATCTTTTAGCTTCAATATTATGAATATGTGTATCACTACGATCGAGATCCAACAAACTATTTTCATTGGGTGTATGACCATCAAGGTTTTATTCATGTAAACAGTAACAACAATTATTCTCTCGACTTTAAATGAATAATCAGATTGCAATAAACACGATCAAATCATATTCATGCTCAACGCAAAAGCCAAATAACATTTATTTAGTTTAACACTAATCCCGAAAGTATAGGGAGTGTGCGATGATGATCATATCAATCTTGGAACCACTTCCAACACACATCGTCACTTCACCCTCAACTAGTCTCTGTTTATTCTGTAACTCCTGTTTTGAGTTACTAATTTTTAGCAATCGAACAAGTATCAAATACCCAGGGGCTACTATAAACACTAGTAAGGTACACATCAATAACCTGTATATCAAATATACCCTTGTTCACTTTGCCATCCTTATTGTCCGCCAAATACTTGGGGCTGTTCCGCTTCCAGTGACCAGTCCCTTTGCAGTAGAAGCACTCAGTCTCAGGCTTAGGTCCAGACTTGGGTTTTTTCACTTGAGCAGCAACTTGCTTGCCATTCTTCTTGAAGTTCCCCTTCTTCCCTTTGCCCTTTTCTTGAAACTGGTGGTCTTGTCAACCATCAATACTTGATGCTCTTTCTTGATTTCTACCTTCGTTGATTTCAGCATCGCGAAGAGCTCGGGAATTACTTTCGTCATCCCTTGCATATTATAGTTCATCACGAAGTTCTAGTAACTTGGTGATAGTGACTAGAGAACTTTGTCAATTACTATCTTATCTGGAAGATTAACTCCCACTTGATTCAAGCAATTGTAGTACTCAGACAATCTGAACACATGCTCACTGGTTGAGCTATTCTCCTCCATCTTATAGACAAAGTACTGTCAGATGTCTCATACCTCTCGACATGGACATGAGTATGAAATACCAATTTCAACTCTTGAAACATATTATATGCTCCATGGTCTTCAAAACATTTTGGAAGTCCCGGTTCTATGCCGTAAAGCATGGTGCACTAAACTATCAAGTAGTCATCATATCGAGCTTGCCAAACGTTCATATTGTCTGCATCTGCTCCTACAATTGGTCTGTCACCTAGAGGTGCATCAAGGACATAATTCTTCTGTGCAGCAATGAGGATAATCCTCAGATCACGGATCCGATCCGCATCATTACTACAAACATCTTTCAACTTAGTTTTCTCTAGGAACATATCAAAATAAACAGGGGAGCTAAACGCGAGCTATTGATCTACAACATAGATATGCTAATACTACCAGGACTAAGTTCATGATAAATTAAAGTTCAATTAATCATATTACTTAAGAACTCCCACTAGATAGACATCCCTCTAATCCTCTAAGTGATCATGTGATCCATATCAACTAAACCATGTCCGATCATCACGTGAGATGGAGTAGTTTCAATGGTGAACATCGTGAGATGGAGTAGTTTCAATGGTGAACATCACTATGTTGATCATATCTACTATATGATTCACTCTCGAACTTTCGGTCTCAGTGTTCCGAGGCCATATCTGCATATGCTAGGCTCATCAAGTTTAACCTGAGTATTCCGCGTGTGCAACTGTTTTGCACCCGTTGTATTTGAACGTAGAGCTTATCACACCCGATCATCTTGTGGTGTCTCAGCACGAAGAACTTTTGCAACGGTGCATACTAAGGGAGAACACTTATACCTTAAAATTTAGTGAGAGACTATCTTATAATGCTACCGTCGATCTAAGCAAAATAAGATGCATAAAAGATAAACATCACATGCAATCAATATAAGTGATATGATATGGCCATCATCATCTTGTGCTTGTGATCTCCATCTCCGAAGCACCGTCATATCACCTTCGTCACCGGCGCGACACCTTGATCTCCATCGTAGCATCATAGTCGTCTCGCCAACTATTGCTTCTATGACTATCGCTACCGCCTAGTGATAAAGTAAAGCATTACAGGGCGATTGTATTGCATACAATAAAGCAACAACCATCTGGCTCCTGCCAGTTGCTGATAACTCGGTTACAAAACATGATAATCTCATACAATAAAATATAGCATCATTCCTTGACCATATCACATCACAACATGCCCTGCAAAAACAAGTTAGACGTCCTCTACTTTGTTGTTGCAAGTTTTACGTGGCTGCTACGGGCTGAGCAAGAACCGTTCTTACCTATGCATAAAAAACACAATGATAGTTTGTCAAGTTAGTGCTGTTTTAACCTTCTCAAGGACCGGGCGTAGCCACACTCGGTTCAATTAAAGTTGGAGAAAATGACACCCGCCAGCCACCTATGTGCAAAGCACGTCGGTAGAACCAGTCTCGTGTAAGCGTATGTGTAATGTCGGTCTGGGCCACGCCATCCAACAATACCGCCGAACCAAAGTATGACATGCTGGTAAGTAGTATGACTTGTATCTCCCACAACTCACTTGTGTTCTACTCGTGCATATAACATCTACGCATAAAACCAGGATCGGATACCACTGTTGGGGAACGTAGTAATTTCAAAAAAATTCCTACGCACACACAGGATCATGGTGATGCATAGAAACGAGAGGGGAGAGTGTTGTCGACGTACCCTCGTAGACCGAAAGCGGAAGCGTTAGCACAACGTGATTGATGTAGTTGTACGTCTTCACGATCCGACCGATCCAAGTACCGAACGTACGGCACCTCCGAGTTCAGCACACGTTCAGCTCGATGACGTCTCGTGAACTCCGATCCAGCAGAGCTTCACGGGAGAGTTCTGTCAGCATGACTGCGTGATGACGGTGATGATATTTCTACCGATGCAGGGCTTCGCCTAAGCACCGCTATGATATGACCGAGGTGGAATATGGTGGAGGGGGGCACCGCACATGGCTGGAATAGATCAACAGATCAACTTGTGTGTCTTGGGGTGCCCCCTGCCCCTGTATATAAAGGAGCAAGGGAGGAGGAGGCCGGCCCTATGAGGGGCGCGCCAAGGGAGTAGGATTCCTATTCCTAGTAGGAGTAGGTTTCCTCCTTTCCTAGTCCAACTAGGAGAAGGGGGGAAAGGAGGGGAGGGGAGAAGGAAGGAAGAGGGGGGCCGCACCCCAAACCCCTTGTCCAATTCGGACTGGGCTTGGGAGGGGCGCGCGTCACCTCCTGGCTGCTGCCTCTCCTTTCCACTAAGGCCCATTAAGGCCCAATACTTCTTCCCCGTATTCCTGTAACTCCCCGGTACTCTGAAAAATACCCGAATCACTCGGAACTTTTCCGATGTCCGAATATAGTCGTCCAATATATCGATCTTTACGTCTAGACCATTTCGAGACTCCTCGTCATGTCCCCGATCTAATCCGGGACTCCAAACTACCTTCGGTACATCAATACACAAAAACTCATAATACAATCGTCACCGAACTTTAAGCGTGTGGACCCGACGGGTTCGAGAACTATGTAGACATGACCGAGACATGTCTCCGGTCAATAACCAATAGCGGAACCTGGATGCTCATATTGGCTCCTACATATTCTACGAAGATCTTTATCGGTCAAACCGCATAACAACATACGTTGTTCCTTTGTCATCGGTATGTTACTTACCCGAGATTCGATGGTCGTTATCTCAATACCTAGTTCAATCTCGTTACCGGCAAGTCTCTTTACTCGTTCCGCAATGCATCATCTCGCAACTAACTCATTAGTCACATTGCTTGCAAGGCTTATAGTGATGTGCATTACCGAGAGGGCCCAGAGATACCTCTCCGACAATCGGAGTGACAAATCCTAATCTCGAAATACGCTAACCCAACAAGTACCTTTGGAGACACCTGAGAGCACCTTTATAATCACCCGATTACGCTGTGACGCTTTGGTAGCACACAAAGTGTTCCTCCGGTAAAGGGGAGTTGCATAATCTCATAGTCATAGGAACATGTATAAGTCATGAGGAAAGCAATAGCAACATACTAAACGATCAAGTGCTAAGCTAACAGAATGCGTCAAGTAAATCACATCATTCTCCTAATGATGTGATCCCGTTAATCAAATGACAACTCATGTCTATGGCTAGGAAAGTCAACCATCTTTGATTAACGAGCTAGTCAAGTAGAGGCATACTAGTGACACTATGTTTTTCTATGTATTCACACATGTATTATGTTTCCGGTTAATACAATTCTAGCATGAATAATAAACATTTATCATGAAATAAGGAAATAAATAATAACTTTATTATTGCCTCTAGGGCATATTCCCTTCACCCCCTCCTCTGTTCTCTCTACCGAGCACAGCCGTCGCCGCCGCTCGCTGCTGCCGCAACCACCGTCTCCCCCTCGCCTCGCCGACGTGTCCACGACCATCGCCTCGTCGCCCACACCCTCTCTGCTGAGTCAAGCAACGTCGGACCCCCCCGAACGCTGCCGACACCGTCGTCTTCAACCTTCTGCCCCTCAGATCGCCGGAGATGCCCCGTCGTCGGCCGTGCCTCCCCGAGCTCGCCGTTCGCTCCCCTGCACTCGCCGTGAGCCACTGATCCTTTCCCCTCCCCGTTCTCGCTCTCGTGCACCGTAGCCACCGCACCTTGCTCGCCCGCACGTGCTGCCGCCTGTGCTCGCCGCCGACGTGTCTCTGGCCACCCAACGGTCCGGCCGTCGTGCTCAGCTCCCTCCCCGCGCCGCGTAGAGCATGTAGGTGCCCCGCACGAGCCTCCCCGCCCACCATAGCGTTGACCCCGAGCTCACCAGAGCTCCGGCGACCGCCAAGGTCGATGCCGGTGATGACTCCGGCCATCCCAGGCCCAACCACTGCCACCACTCGACGCGGACGAGTGCCCACGTCCTGTAGATGCCCTCCGCCGGCCATTTGGTTGCCGGAGGAGGAATCCCGAGCCCCTCCGCCGTCTCTGGCCTCGCCGGCGACGAGCCATGGGTCAACTCCGACGAGTTGACCCGGGTTCGACCCCTGTTTGACCCCCCAGGGTCACTAACGCGTGGGCCTGCCCCTGTTAATTATTAGTTAGGTTTGGTTTAGTGCTAATTAACCTAGATTAGTGCTTAACCTAACACTAACTAACTTTTTTAGTTAGTTATGTCACTGACCAGTGGGCCCCACTGGTCAGGTTTGACCTGGACGGCTCATGTTGACCTACTGAGGTCAGCATGACGCAATGCTGACGTAGTAATAGGTTTTTCTGGATTTATTCTTACTCAGGAAATTCCAGAAAATAGTGATAACTTCTAAAAATCATAGAAATTAATCTGTAACTCCAAATGCAAAGATTTATATATGAAAAATGATCAGAAAAATCCAATCTATCCATCTGTACTGGTTTCATGCATGTTAAATCAACTTAAACCTGCTGTTTATATCAAAACATGATAAAGCACTATTTAAATTCATAAGTTGAGTTTGGGATTGAACCTTTGGTTGAAAATGACTCAAACCCAGCTGGTTGTAGTTTCATTAGCCCAACACACTCATTTTGCCATGTCCTGATCATGCATCATATTGAGCATTGCATTGATTGTGTTCTTCCTTGTTTGCCGGTAATTGTCCCCTCTGAGTAGACGACATTCCGACGATGAGATCGATGACACCGATGAAGAGCTATTACTATCTTCAGAAGTGCCAGGCAAGCAAAACCCCCTTGTGCATTCCGATTGATGTCTACTGCGCAACCTTCTTCTTGTAGACGTTGTTGGGCCTCCAAGTGCAGAGGTTTGTAGGACAGTAGCAAATTTCCCTCAAGTGGATGACCTAAGGTTCATCAATCCGTGGGAGGCGTAGGATGAAGATGGTCTCTCTCAAACAACCCTGCAACCAAATAAAAAAGAGTCTCTTGTGTCCCCAACACACCCAATACAATGGTAAATTGTATAGGTGCACTAGTTCGGTGAAGAGATGGTGATACAAGTGCAATATGGATGGTAGATATAGGTTTTTGTAATCTGAAAATATAAAAAAAGCAAGGTAACAAGTGGTAAAAGTGAGCGCAAATGGTATTGCAATGCGTTGAAACAAGGCCTAGGGTTCATACTTTCACTAGTGCAAGTTCTCTCAACAATAATAACATAATTGGATCATATAACTATCCCTCAACATGCAACAAAGAGTCACTCCAAAGTCACTAATAGCGGAGAACAAACGAAGAGATTATGGTAGGGTACGAAACCACCTCAAAGTTATTCTTTCCGATCAATCCGTTGGGCTATTCGTATAAGTGTCACAAACAGCCCTAGAGTTCGTAGTAAAATAACACCTTCAGACACACATCAACCAAAACCCTAATGCCACCTAGATACTCCAATGTCACCTCAAGTATCCGTGGGTATGATTATACGATATGCATCACACAATCTCGGATTCATCTATTCAACCAACACATGGAACCTCAAAGAGTGCCCCAAAGTTTCTACCGGAGAGTCAAGACGAAAACGTGTGCCAACCCCTATGCATAGGTTCATGGGCGGAACCCGCAAGTTGATCACCAAAACATACATCAAGTGGATCAATAGAATACCCCATTATCACCACGGGTATCCCACGCAAGACATACATCAAGTGTTCTCAAACCATTAAAAGACTCAATCCGATAAGATAACTTCAAAGGGAAAACTCAATCCATTACAAGAGAGTAGAGGGGGAGAAACATCATAAGATCCAACTATAATAGCAAAGCTCGCGATACATCAAGATCGTACCACCTCAAGAACACGAGAGAGAGATCAAACACATAGCTATCGGTACATACCCTCGGCCCCGAGGGTGAACTACTCCTCCTCGTCATGGAGAGCGCCGGATGATGAAGATGGCCACCGGTGAGGATACCCCCCCGGCAGGATGCCTAATAGGGTCCCGATTGGTTTTGGTGGCTACAGAGGCTTGCGGCGGCGAACTCCCGATCTATTCTGCTCCCGATGGTTT
The DNA here is from genome assembly GCA_021605205.1 of Aegilops longissima. NCBI lineage: Eukaryota > Viridiplantae > Streptophyta > Magnoliopsida > Poales > Poaceae > Aegilops > Aegilops longissima. Next base: position 201,759,833 of record CM038681.1, on the reverse strand, counting down.
TAGGGTATATGGAGATATATAGGCGAAAGAAGTCGGTAAGGGAGCCACGAGGGCCCACGAGGTGGAGGGCGCGCCAGGTGTGAGCGCCTGCTGTGCTCTCCTCGTTGATCTCCGACGCACTCCAAGTCTCCTATATTGCTTTCTTTCCAAAAATAACTTTTCAAGGTTTCATTCCGCTTGGACTCGCTTGATATTCCTTTTCCGCTAAACATCAAACAAGGGAAAAACAGAAATCGGCACTGGCTCGGGTCAATAGGTTAGTCCCAAAAGTAATACAAAAGTGCATAGTAAAGCCCATAAAACATCCAAGATGGATAATATAATAGCATGGAACAATCAAAAATTATAGATACGTTGGAGACGTATCAGCATCCCCAAGCTTAATTCCTGCTCATCCTCAAGTAGGTAAATGATAAAAACAAATTTTTTGATGTGGAATGCTACTTGGCATAATTTCAATGTAATTCTTCTTAATTGTGGTATGAATATTCAGATCCGAAAGATTCAAGATAAAAGTTCATATTGACATCAAAGTAATAATACTTCAAGCATACTAACTAAGCAATTATGTCCTCTCAAAATAACATGGCCAAAGAAAGTTCATCCCTACAAAATCATATAGTTTAGTCATGCTCCATTTTCGTCACACAAGAATGCTCTCGATTGATGTTAATGCAAGGAGTAGGGATTGCCATGCAACGGATGCACTAGAGCTATACATGACTGAAAGCCAACAAAAGAAACTAAGTGGGTGTGCATCCAACTTGCTTGCTCACGAAGACCTAGGGCATTTGAGGAAGCCCATTGTTGGAATATACAAGCCAAGTTCTATAATGAAAAATTCCCACTAGTATATGAAAGTGACAAAACAAGAGACTCTCTATCATGAAGATTATGGTGCTACTTTGAAGCACAAGTGTGGTAAAAAGGATAGTAACATTGTCCCTTCTCTCTTTTTCTCTCATTTTTTTTGGGCCTTCTCTTTTTTATGGCCTTTCTCTTTTTTTTCTCACTTGGGACAATGCTCTAGAAAATGTTGATCATCATCACTCTTCTATTTATTTACAACTCAATGATTACAACTCGATACTAGAACAAAGTATGACTCTATATGAATGCCTCCGGCGGTGTACCGGGATATGCAATGAACCAAGAGTGACATGTATGAAAGAATTACGAATGGTGGCTTTGCCACAAATACGATGTCAACTACATGATCATGCAAGGATATGACAATGATGAAGTGTGTCATAATAAACGGAACGGTGGAAAGTTGCATGGCAATATATCTCGGAATGGCTATGGAAATGCCATAATAGGTAGGTATGGTGATTGTAGATATAAGGAGGTTTATGTGTGATAGAGCGTATCATATCACGGGGTTTTGGATGCACCGGTGAAGTTTGCACCAACTCTCAAGGTGAGAAAGGGCAATGCACGGTACCGAAGAGGTTAGCAATGATGGAAGGGTGATGTCGGTGGGAACCACACCTATGGGATCACAAGGATCCCTACTACGGTTGCGGGGCGCGGGGTTGAGAGAAGAGCGGATCTGACAGAGAGTACGCGGTTCGTTTATACAGGTTCAGGCCGCGAGGATGCGTAAAACCCTAGTCCTGCTTTGGTGGATGTATTCTGAGTTCTTGAGCTAGCTACGGGGCATAACGAGCTCCAAAAAGTCGAATCCTTTTCCTGGTCACCTCGGGCCTCCTTTTATAGGGAAAGGGGTCGCCACAGTGGCAAGCAGGAGGTGGAAAGGGTACAGTGCCGCGAGGTTATCCATCCTATTACAGGAGAAGATGCGTCTGTTTGAGTGTTGGTGGGCTCAAGGGTGGCTCGCTCGGCTGGCGTGGGCGAGCTGCCCCGACAAGGGTCTTGCCGGGGCCGCTGAGGCTGCCCCGGCAAGGGTCCTTGCCGGGAAAACCTGCTTCGCCCATCCGATCCTTGTGGCCTTGGTCCTTGTCGTTGCTTTATTATTCTTGTGCCTTCGGCTTCTCTCCGGCCTCCCTTCCTTGCCGTGTGATGCGTGGCCGTGGCGAGCGGCTCTGACTGCCCGTGCACAAGTAAAGGGGTCAAAAGAAGAGCCCCTACTTTTGTACACCGACAGGAGCCCACGGGCCTGGGCCATACATAAGCGCGACATGTTTGTTGGGCCAGGCCCAGAACGGTGGGCGGGCAGGAGGGGCGAATTTTACTGCGGTAACTGGTCTGTCCGTTGTGCTTCTCCACGACTTGCGTTGAATGCGCGATGTGGGGGTCATGCGCGCGCATGTGACGGAAGCATGCTGGCGTCACCTCGCGATGGATTGTAAAGAGGCGGCTTGCGTGTCTCTTTGAGACTGCAGGGCCGCCTCCCATTTACTGCCCCTGCTTGGGAACCGTCAGTCCACGCGTCCCACTACACCTGCCCCTTGCGCCAAGTTTGCTGCATGCATAACGCAGAGCAAATGACAGGCACGCGGGACGTGGGAAGTCGTGCGCGCGTGCGTGGGTCGATTCCCACGCGCCTTCAATGGAGCGGGGAGGGCGGTCGACGGCCCCGCTTGCTGTCACTTCAGCGGGTCGGAGTGGCCGAGAGGGGGCGGTCGAGTCTCGCCCCCACTCCTTTATAAAGAGGGGAGCGGGAGGAACGGTGCCTCTCAACTCTCCGCCATCTGCCTCTCCCCATTCTTGTTTCTTCCTTCCTTCTGCCATGGCGAGGGGGTGTGGCGACGCTTCATCAGTGGCGGCGAGGGTATCGGCCAGACAACGCGTCCCTCCTCCCCAAGAGCTCGTAGCGGCGGAGACGGCCGCTAGAGGAAGTGGGAGGGGGCGAGGTCGAGGCTGTCGTGGTGCTCGAGGGAGAGGAGGACGGGGCGGCAGATCAGCCTTGCCTTCGCCAGCAGCCCCTCCTCCGATGGAGGGCCACGCCGGGGACAACCCTTGTGAATTCTTCATCAGGCTGCGCCGGCCACCGCGTCGTCGCCTTCGCCTCCTGACCCCATTCGCGCGGGAGATGGAGCTGGTTCTGCCGCAGGCGTCGCGGCTGCATATGAGGGGTTGCGGGAATAGCGGCACATGGGCCGACGTCGAGTTCCCCGTCCCTCACGTTATGCATCTTCATCAAGGGTGGAAGACCTTCGCTCGCCTCCATAGCTTGACGGATGGGCTCACTCTCCATTTCAAGCTAATGGAGGGTGGCCTCCTCTCCATCAAGATCTTCGGGCACTTCGGGACTCGCGTAAGGTGCTGCGTGGAGAGCTCTTCTGATGATGGAGATTCCTCCTTGAGCGAGAGTGACGAGGAGGAAAACGGCAGCGACGGCGAGGCCAGCGGGCGGCCGGATGACGGGTCTGACTAGGCGTCGGGCGCCGCTCCAGGTGGCACCGGCGACCCCATCATCTGTGTCGCCGGCTCCTTGAACTTATCGGGGTCGTCTCCTTGGGCGGCTGGCGTTGGGAGGCTGCGGAAGAGGAAGTGGGCGGGCGGCAAGGCCGTCAAGTCAGAATACGCGGGCACCGATGCCTTCGTCGCGTACTGACGTCCTACCGCCTCGTCTTCGAGCTCTGCCTCCGGCGCCGCCATCACCATCCAGCCCCTGAACGGCCACCAAGATGTTCTCTTGGTGTCTTCTGCCACCCGTAGCTCGCCTAGGCACCCCTTTTGCCCTCGTGCTTTTCTTGTTCCATTTCCTGAGGAGAGGGACAAGAAAGGGATTACGTGCATCTTATCTCTTTTTAGTTTGTAAGCCTTCGGGCCTTAGTAGAATTTAAAGCTTGTAATCCCATTGCTCATGTTTTTCATTTCGCATTTAACTGTACTGCACGGATGTTTTTTAATGAAAAGGGATGTTTGCCGGATTTTCGTTCGCAGGTGGAACCCACGACAAGGAATGAATCCTCGTTATCCTTAAGATAAACGTTTTTTTTGCCCGGCAACAAACCTTGCCGTCCCCCCCACTTCGCTCGACCTTTCTCACGCCCTTGGCGGAGGCAGGGATGAAGTGGGCCTAGGCTCCTTGTTTTATTTCCTAGTTGCCGCGACTACGACCAAATTTGGTTCCAGGAGACGAGTCCTAGGGTCCGGAATGAGGAGAGCACGGTAGCCTAAGGATAAAACGAGGTTTCACATCACTCAGTCCATAACGAAACGCATGATAAGGGATAGAGAACTTATCTGAATCTATAGCCCCCGGTAACTTTGGCTTGCCACAGGTGGATCTTTGCCCTTGTAGCCCCCCGGCAGTATTTGCCTGCCGGGACCCGTACACAGGTTCGTCCCCTTTCTTCCAAAGCAGCTCAGCAAGGATATTCATGTGTCCTACGAACCAAAGAAGATAAAGAAGAACAGAGAGACGCACACTCAACCTCTAAGCTAGGGGTTAGCCGCCGCTAAGCACTATCGACCCTAACCGAGGACGAGACTCAACCTAGCATGCATGCTATAACTTAGGGCGCCAGCCGCCGCTTATTTATGCTCGTGGTCTCTACCGCTTTGTACAAAGGGTTACATGCCTCGTCAGCAAGGCTTGTACAATAGGGTAGCTTGCCGGGAGGCCCGGCAAGCCGCGCCTTATGGGTAAAACTTGCGGAGATGCTCGATGTTCCAGGAGTTGCTCACTGGAATGGCATCTTCGCCTCCACCGATCACGCCGGGCCCGGTGACTCGTGTTACCCGATAAGGGCCTTCCCACTTCAAGGCCAACTTGTTGGAATTCTTGGCCGATCGAACGCGCCGAAGAACAAGGTCGCCTTCCTCAAAGCTCCGGGCATGAACCTTGCGGCTATGGTAGCGGCGCAAGGCTTGCTGGTAGCGTGCTGCTCGCCCGGAGACGATCTTCCTCAAGGAGCGTCGCGTCATCTTGCCGCAATCGCTCTTGCTCAAGCTCATCATAAGAGAGCACTCGAGGTGACCCGTATATGAGTTCCGTGGGGAGAATCGCTTCGCCAGTAAACCAGGGCAAAGGGTGTCCGGCCGGTGGCTCGATTTGGCGCCGCTCGATCGACCAAAGAACCGCCGCAACTCGTCAATCCAGCGCCTTCCACTCTTGCGCAGCCTGTCGAAAGTGTTCGCCTAAGCCTCATAGGACTTCAGCATTTGCTCTCTCGCTATTGCTGTTCGTGGATGTGCCACGGAAGCAAAATAGACCTTGGCCGACGAGATCCTCAATGTATTGCATGAAGGCATGGCTTAGAACTGCGTGCGTTGTCGGTGATGATCCTGTTGGCACCCCAAAACGGCACACTAGTCCCTTGAAGAACTTGATGGCTGATCTACTGTCACCTTCCTCACTGCTTCCACTTCTGGCCACTTTGTGAACTTGTCGATTGCGACGTACAAGTACTCAAAGCCCCCGACAGCAAGGGGGCAAGGGCCCCATATGTCGAGCCCCCAGACCAAGAAGGGCCAGGAGAGAGGGATAGTTTGAAGCGCTTGAGCTGGTTGACGGAGCTTCTTCGAATGGAACTGGCACGCTTCACACTTGGTTACTAGTGTCGTCGCATCCTGGAGGGTGGTGGGCCAGAAGAAACCTTGCCGGAAAGCCTTTCCGGCAAGGGCCCTCGACCCTATGTGGGAGCCACATATGCCTCCATGTATCTCTGCCAACAGCTTTAGTCCTTCCTCCCGAGAGATGCACTTCAATTTCACCCCATTCAGTCTTCTTCTGTATAGCTCGCTATCAACGAACTGGTACAGGGCAGACTGGCGAGCTACTCTTTCCACCTCTTCCTGCTCCTCAAGGAGCTCTCCCTTCTGAAGGAATCAGACGGTGTGCTGTGCCCATGCCGGAGCCTGTGGCTCGACGACAAGGACCAAAGGCATTTCTTCTGCTACAGGGGCGGTCGCCTCCATGGCTGTGACCTGAGGTCCTGCCGGAGTCGGACGCCCCATGGCAGGATCGGCATCCACGGCAACATCTTCTCCGGCGGCTCTGGGGAGCTCGGTGGGGAAGTACTTGCCGGGGCCTAGCTTCCTCTGCTTGTTCTGCCCGGTCGACGGCTCAACGGATGGCTGAGTTAACTGAAGCACAAAAGTACTTGGTTCCACAGGTAGCTTGAGGGCAGCACGCTTTGACAGGTAATCGGCGATGTCGTTCTCCGCCCGAGGGACATGCTCCGCTTGTATACCATCAAAGCGTTCCTCCAGTTTCCTCACCTCATCTACGTAAGCTTCCATCAACGGGCTTTGATGATCTTTGTTAATCTGCCTGACGATGAGCTGTGAGTCGCCCCTGACGATGAGCTTTTTAACCCCGTGGTCCACCGCAATCCCGGCAAGCAAACCCTCGTACTCGGCGGTGTTGTTGGTTGACATCTCCCGGGGGAAGTGCATCTGACGACGATTTGAGGTGCTTCCGGTGGGTGCGATAAGCAGCACACAAAGACCGACGCCTTGCAGCGAGAAGGCACCATCAAAGTACATGATCCAGCTCGACTCGCTTCCTTGCCGGGAGAGTGGTCTCGTACTCTTCGTCGGGCGCCGAGGTCCATTCTGCAACAAACTCCGCCAAGACTCGCTCAATCGTCGATGTACTTTCAACTTTAAACCAAGCTTGACAACCATGTGGCCCATTCCACGATCCTCCCTGCTGCATCTCGGTTATGCAAGATCCGCTGTAATGGGAGGCGGTGACCACCGTGATCTCGCGGCGCTTGGAAGTAATGGCGCAGCTTTCGGCTTACATAAGGAGGTCAAGAGCAGCTTTTGCACACCGAGTACCTCAACCTAGCCTCGTAAAAGGGAGCTGATGAAGTAAACCGGTGCCGCACCATTTTCTTCTTCGTGCTTCTTCACCTGGTCGCGGGGTCCCGCCATACGGGCGCCCGGTCTTGCCGGGGCGAGCCTGCCGGGGCTCAGCCTTGCCGGGCTGAGCCTGCCGGGAGGGTTCCGCCCGCCAACCGTCGACTCGCCATCGCTGCTGTCTCCTCATCAACCTCTCTCTGCGCCACTAGTGCGGCGCTAACCACCTGATTCATTGCCACTAGATATAGCAACAACGGTTCTTGTGGTTTGGGCGCAACCAGCACTGGGGTAGAGGAGAGGTATTTCTTCAAATCTTGCAGCGCTGCTCGCCTCTGGGTCCACTCCATCGGCCCTGCTTTCTTCAAGATCTTGAAAAAGGAAGAGCATGCTCATGGACTTGGAGATGAACTGCTCATGGCAGCAACACAGCCAGTGAGCCGACGCACGCCCTGATCCGCTTTGGGTGCCTCAATCTGCTCGATAGCCTTGATCTTATCTCGGTTTGCTTCAATCCCGCTTGGATTATTAAAGAACCCGAGAAGCTTGCCGGACGGGACGCCGAAGACACACTTCTCAGGGTTCAATTTGAGGTTGATCTTGCGTAGGTTCCCAAATGTTTCCTCCAGATCTTGCACGAGCGTTGCTTTGTCCTTGGTTTTGACCACTATGTCATCCATATAAGCTTCCATATTTCTTTGTAGCCGGGCTCAAAACCAATTTGGACTGCTCTTGCAAAGGTCGAGCCAAGACTCTTCAACCCGAAAGGCATCCGTAAAAAGCAATATGTACCACATGGGGTGATGAATGATGTCTTTTCCTCGTCTTCCTTTGTCATGAAGATTTAGTGGTATCCTGAGTAGGCGTCCAGGAACGATAAGAGGTCACACCCAGCCGTGGAGTCAACAATCTGGTCAATGCGTGGCAACGGGAAAGGATCCTTTGGGCAGGCCTTATTGATGTCTATGTAATCAATACATAGCCTCCATTTCCCATTTGCCTTGCGCACCACTACCGGATTGGCCAACCACGTTGGATGGAGAACTCCTCTCACCAAGCCTGCCGCCTCTAGCTTTCTGATTTCCTCCGTGATGAACTCCTGCCTCTCCGTAGCTTGCTTCCTGACCTTCTGCTTGACGGGCCGCGCATGAGGACAGATGCAAGGGTGGTGCTCAATCACCTCCCCGAACGCTGGGATGTCGGAGGCTTGCCATGCAAACACATCGAATTCGCCACAGGAAGGCGACAAGCTCGCTTCCTATTTGCCGCCGAGGGTGGAGCTTATGGTAAAACTCCCCGTCCCTCCTTGATGGGCACCTTCTTAGTCTCTGTGGCGTGGCTCGACTTCTTGCTCTTGCCGGAGGAGCTTTTTGGCACGCCCTCAACGGGAGCTTAACACCCGAAGAGGTGCGCTTGCGGAGGGGTGCTAGGAGTCTCGCCGTCTTCTTCCCCTGGGCTCCGTCGGCAGGAGCAGTACCTTAGCGGCAGCTGCTGCAATCGCTTCCCGTAGAGTTGGTCAACGCAGATCAACGATCTTTCTTGTCGAGGGGACGGTGATGATGTTCATCGCCCGGCATCTTCAAAGATGTTGTAGGCGAGTGTGAAGCCGCCATGACTTGGCGGTCTTGGGCGGCCAAGGATCCCGCTAAGGCAAGGATCTCGGCACATAAAAACAATCCTCTCCGTCCCGTGGTTCAGCTCGCCTCCGAATGTCACGGGCAGCGTATCTTTCCTTTGGCTGGCTCCTCCCGGTTAACCCCTTGGAACGCACTCCGCCTCCTCGAGGTCCCCATCGGGATCTGCAGCCTGACCACAACAAAGTAGATCAAGTTCAGGCCGGCCCCGCCGTCGACCAACATCTTTGTCACCTTGAGGTTGCGGATTGTTGGTGAAACCAACAACAACAAGCACCCAACCGCAGTGGTGAGGTCAGGGTGATCCTCGGTGTCGAAGATGATGGGCGTGCTGGACCATTTTAGCGGCTTCCGTGCGTCGAACGATGGCTCCACCGCTGTAATCTCCCGCGCCCACTGCTTGAGTTGGCGGTGGGATGAATGCAGCGAGGCGCCACCATCGACGCACATGGCCTCTGTGGCTTTTTGAAACTCGTGGTCGCCGGACTCGTCGTCCTCGTCATGATCATCGTCTTCCTGCTTCTTGTCCCGGCCCTGAGCGGGCCTCTCTTGCTGTTTATCTTTACCGCGGTGGCTTGCTTGGCCGTCGCGCTTCTTGCCGGATCCCTCGCAACCATCCTGGCCCTTCTCCTTGTCCCGCCTTTCATATGCAGCCTTTTGCTTCTCGGCGAGCAGCTGAACTTGTCGGCAGTTCTGGAGGTCATGGCCCTTGGTGCGATGGATATTGCAGTATTGCTTGTCGGAGTTCCCTGGCTTCTCGGCAACCGCCAAGGCTCGGCAGGCGACGCACCCGGCAATCTCCTTGCCGGGGTCGTCTGCCTTGGTTTTCTTGGCGGTGCCGGCGTCATCAAATCCCTCGACGGCAAGCACAGCTTTACCCTTACGCTTCCTGTTACGGCGCCGACTTTTCCTCACCGGGCCGGCAGCATCCTCGTCTGAAGAGTCGGTTTCCACGCCGGCATCTTCGCCGGGGTACTTCCTTCCCTCTTCAGTCGGGGCACATCTGTCGGCAAGAACGTAGAGTTCCGCCACATCTTTCACCTTGTTCATCGCCAGCTCCTCGTGCATTTTGCGGTTGCGCACGTTATGATGGAATGCACTAATGATGGCGGCAGGATGAACAACTGGGATATTGTACTGTACCCGGCTGAATCTCTGTATGTACTTGCGCAGACTCTCACCTTCCTTCTAGGGAATGACATGCAAGTTGCTTGCTTGGCCATGAGCTTGGTGACCTCCCGTAAAGGCGCCAACAAACTCATGGCACAAATCCGACCAAGAAGAAATAGAATCTACTGGCAAGTGCATCAACCATGACATGGCGTTGGGCTTAAGGGCCAATGGGAAGTAATTCGCAAGCACCTTATCATCGCGGACTCCGGCAGCTTGTATCGCGATGGTGTAGATGCCGAGGAACTCCGACGGTGGGTCTTGCCGCTGTACTTCCGCCAACGCCGCTTGAAGGTACGGTGAGTGGGCCATCGAACTACCACAGCTCACGGGTAAAGCCGGCAGCCTACCTCGTAAGGTAAACCTCCGTGGCTTACCGGAGCCGGTGGTTCACAGCAGCCCCGCCACTTTGTCGACCGGTGACGTGTTTCATGGCGGCGCCAATGGTGGTTCGAAAGTCTTCATGGGCTCGCCTCAAGAACTTGGCGTTGGTCATAGCGGGTCCGTGGGTCGGATGACGCTACGGAGATGTCGCCACACGCTTGTCGCGACGGATCAACGTCCGTGGCAATTGGCGGGAGGAGAGTGTACCATGGCGCAGCGCCACAAGTCCTCCCGCCACCAGCGGTGGTGTTCTCTCCGGGCGTTATTCAAGGGCCTGCGGCCTTGGTTCGCCTTTTGTTGGCGGCGACAACGAGGTTTCGATGGTGGCTCTCCATTCGTCGAGCCTCCCCGCAGCGGGAGGGAAGTCAAGGAGCAACTGCGCGCGCTAGGGCCTCTGCCGGTGTCGGCGGTGGTGAAACCTGCGTGGACCGCGATGCGCTTCGACTCCTAACCACATTAGAAGGAGCTCTATCATGGTCCCGCGGTCGCATGCCGTTTTCGCTAGTGCCTCGGCGAGCGGGCGGGTCTCCTGCATCCCGTGAGTGACGTTCGGGACTCTTCCCGTGGCGGTGCCCAGGATCTTCGGCATGATGACGCCGCTCGCTCGCCAAGCTGCCCGAGAGGAGCGCTACTGTGGGCGCCGCGGGGTGTTCGAGGCCACCGTGACGCTTTCTCGGCGTGCGACGACGCCTTTGGAGGGCCTTGCGCTGCCTGCGGAGGGCCTGGCTCCATCTTTGGAGTTGGCGACGTGCGGCCCATTGCCAGGCACACGAACGTCGCCGCCTTCCGAGCTCCAGCTACAGGTGTGGTGTTGGTGCTCACGAGCCGCTTCCGTCCTCTCTCGCGACCGTCCGCTGCTCGCCTGCGCCAGACAGGCCGCTCGCTCTCGACGAAGCCGACCGCCACCGCTATCTTCTTCTTGGGCGCCATGGCGATGAAGAAAATGCCGGACTAGCTGTTAAAGCCGATTCTCACAACTGCGCCCCCTACCTGGCGCGCCAAAGATGTCAGCGGGAACGACACCTATGGGATCACAAGGATCCTTACTATGGTTGCGGGGCGCGGGGTTGAGAGAAAAGCGGATCCGACAGAGAGTACGCGGTTCATTTATCCAGGTTCGGGACGCGAGGATGTGTAAAACCCTAGTCCTGCTTTGGTGGATGTATTCTGAGTTCTTGAGCTAGCTACGGGGCGTAACGAGCTCCAAAAAGTCAAATCCTTTTCTTGGTTGCCTCGGGCCTCCTTTTATAGGGAAAGGGGTCGCCATAGTGGCAAGCAGGAGGTGCCTCGACACGTGCCCTGGCTAGCGATGCATGCAGTGCCATGTAGGCAGGCAGGCAGCTGAGGTGGCGTGGTGGTGGAGCCTCCAGGAAGGTTTGCATGCTGCCACGCAGGTGCCTGCCCAGCTAGTTGGGTCAGCAGCTGAATGCGAACGGCGGTGGAAGCTTGGTTGGTGCGGGCCTGGCAGCGGCCCTGCTGGCGCACCTGGCGAGGGCCTTGCCGGGTGGCCCGACAAGGGTCTTGCCGCGGTGCGTAGGCGTCCCCGGCAAGGATCTTGTCGGGGGTCTTGTGGGTTTCTTCAGTGAGGATGATTTCCTTCCTATCCTCACTTGATCTTGAATATTCTTTGTCTTCACAAAGATCTGCATGCCACCACGAAGGTGCCTCCCGAGCCCTATCCCAATGCGTCAGTTTGAGCATTGGTGGGCTCAAGGGTGGCTTCGCTTTCGCTGGCGTGGCGAAGCTGCCCCAAAAGGGTCTTGCTGGGCAGCTGAGGCTGCCCCGGCAAGGGTCCTTGCCGGGAAAACCTGCTTCGCCCATCCGATCCTTGTGGCCTTGGTCCTTGAGGGAGTCCTGGATTAGGGGTGTCCGGATGGCCGGACTATAGCCTTTGGCCGGACTCCCGGACTATGAAGATACAAGATTGAAGACTTCGTCCGTGTCCAGAAGGGACTTTCCTTGGCGTGGAAGGCAAGCTTGGCGATACGGATATGTAGATCTCCTTCCATTGTAACCGACTCTGTGTAACCCTAACCCTCTTCGGTGCCTATATAAACCGGAGGGTTTTAGTCCGTAGGACGATCAACAATCATACCATAGGCTAGCTTCTAGGGTTTAGCCTCTCTAATCTCGTGGTAGATCTACTCTTGTACTACCCATATCATCAAAATTAATCAAGCAGGAGTAGGGTTTTACCTCCATCGAGAGGGCCCGAACCTGGGTAAAAACATTGTGTCCGTTGTCTCCTGTTACCATCCGCCTAGACGCACAGTTCGGGACCCCCTACCCGAGATCCGCCGGTTTTGACACCGACATTGGTGCTTTCATTGAGAGTTCCTCTGTGTTGTCATCCTTAGGCCCGATGGCTCCTCCGATCTGTTGGGGAACGTAGTAATTTCAAAATTTTCCTACGCACACGCAAGATCATGGTGATGGCATAGCAACGAGAGGGGAGAGTGTGTCCACGTACCCTCGTAGACCGAAAGCGGAAGAGTTATGACAACGCTGTTGATGTAGTCGACGCCTTCACGATCCGACCGATCCAAGCATCGAACGACGGCACCTCCGTGTTCAGCACACGCTCAGCTCGATGACGATCCCTGACCCGATCCAGCAGGTGTCGGGATGAGTTCCACAAGACGACGGCGCAGTGACGATGATGATGCTCCACCGACGCAGGGCTTCGCTTAAGCTCCGCGACGATATGACTTCACTCGCGCAGGCTTCGCTAAGCTCCGCGACGATATGACCAAGTGGAATATGGTGGAGGGGGCACCGCACATGGCTAAGGAACGATCCGTAGATCAACTTGTGTGTTATGGGGTGCCCCCGCCTCAGATATAAAGGAGCAAGGGGGTGCAGCCGCCCTAGGGGAGGCGCCGAGGAGTCCTACTCCCACCGGGAGTAGGACTCCCCCTTCCTAGTTGGATTAGGACTTGGGGAGGGGAAGAGAAAGGGGCGCCGCCCCTCTCCTTGTCCTATTCGGACTAGGGGAGGGGGCGCGCCTGCCCCGGCCGCCCTCCTCTTCTCCCTTATGGCCCATCAAGGCCCATTGACCCCGGAGGGTTCCGTAACCCCCTGTTCCGAGAATTCTCGATTTCATCCGAACCTTTTCAAGTCCAAACATAGGCTTCCAATATATCGATCTTTATGTCTCGACCATTTCGAGACTCCTCGTCATGTCCGTGATCACATCCGGACTCAACAAACTTCGTACATCAAAACTTATAAACTCATAATAAACTGTCATCGAACGTTGTTGCAAGGGACCCTACGGGTTCGAGAACTATGTAGACATGACCTAGAACTATTCTCGGTCAATAACCAATAGCGGAACCTGGATATTCATATTGGTTCCTACATATTCTACGAAGATCCTTATCGGTCAAACCGCATAACAACATACGTTGTTCCCTTTGTCATCGGTATGTTACTTGCCCGAGATTCGATCGCTTGGTATCCAATACCTAGTTCAATCTCGCTACGGCAAGTCTCTTTACTCGCTCTATAATACATCATTTCATAACTAACTCATTAGTTACAATGCTTGCAAGGCTTAGGTGATGAGTATTACCGAGAAGGCCCAGAGATACCTCTCCGATAATCGGAGTGACAAAACCTAATCTCGAATTATGCCAACTCAACATATACTTTGGAGACACCTGTAGAGTACCTTTATAATCACCCAGCCACGCCAGGACGCTTGGTAGCACACAAAGTGTTCCTCCGGTAAACGGGAGTTGCATAATCTCATAGTTGTAGGAACTTTGTATAAGTCATGAAGAAAGCATAAGCAACATACTAAACGATCAAGTGCTAAGCTAATGGAATGGGTCAAGTCAATCACATCATTCTCCTAATGATGTGATCCAGTTAATCAACTGACAACTCATGTCTATGGTTAGGAAACATAACCATCTTCGATTAGCGAGCTAGTAAAGTAGAGGCATACTAGTGACACTGCTTGTCTATGTATTCACACATGTATTATGTTTCCGTTAATACAATTCTAGCATGAATAATAAACATTTATCATGATATAAGGAAATAAATAATAACTTTATTATTGCCTCTAGGGCATATTTCCTTCAGCCTCCCACTTGCACTAGAGTCAATAATCTAGATTACACAAGAATGATTCTAACACCCATGGAGTCTTGGTGCTGATCATGTTTTGCTTGTGGAAGAGGCTTAGTCAACGGTCTGCAACATTCAGATCCGTATGTATCTTGCAAATCTCTATGTCTCCCACTTGGACTTGGTCCCAATGGAATTGAAGCGCCTCTTGATATGCTTGGTCCTCTTGTGAAATCTGGATTCCTTTGCCAAGGCAATTGCACCAAGATTGTCACGAGAAGATCTTCATTGGTCCCGATGCACTAGGTATGACACCTAGATCGGAAATGAACTCTTTCATCCAGATTCCTTCATTTGCTGCTTCCAAGCAGCTATGTACTCCGCTTCACATGTAGATCCCGCCACGACGCTTTGTTTAGAACTGCACCAACCGACAGCTCCACCGCTTAATAAAAATACGATCCGGTTTGCGATTTAGAATCGTCCGGATCGTGTCAAAGCTTGCATCGACGTAACCATTTACGACTAGCTCTTTGTCACCTCCATATACGAGAAACATATCCTTAGTCCTTTTCGTATTTCAGATGTTCTTGACCGCTGTCCAAAGGATCCACTCTGGATTACTTTGGTACCTTCTAGCCAAGCTTATTGCTAAGCATACGCCAGTCCGGTACACAGCATTGCATACATGATAGAGCCTATGGCTGAAGCATAGGAACATTTTTCATTTTCTCTATCTTCTCGTTGTGGTCGGGCATTGAGTCCGACTCAATTTCACACCTTGTAACACGTAAAAATCCTTTCTTTGCCTGATCCATTTTGAACCTTTTCAAAACTTTATCAAGGTATGTGCTTTGTGAAAGTCCAATTAAGCGCCTTGATCTATCTCTATAGATCTTGATGCCCAATATGTAAGCAGCTTCACCGAGGTCTTTCATTGAAAAACTTTTATTCAAGTATCCTTTATGCTATCCAGAAATTCTATATCATTTCCAATTAATAATATGTCGTCCACATATAATATCGAAATGCTACAGAGATCCCACTCACTTTCTTGTAAATACAAAGCTTCTCCAAAAGTCTCAGATAAAACCATATGCTTTGATCACACTATCAAAGCGCTTATTCCAACTCCGAGAGGCTTGCACTGCACCATAAATTGATCGCTGGAGCTTGCACACTTTGTTAGCACCTTTGGATCAACAAAACCTTCTGGTTGCATCATATACAACTCTTCTTCTAGAAATCCATTCAAGAATGCAGTTTTACATCCATTTGCCAAATTTCATAATCATAAAATGCAGCAATTGCTAACATGATTCGGACAGACTTAAGCATCGCTACGGGTGAGAAAGTCTCATCGTAGTCAACCCCTTGAACTTGTCGAAAACCTTTCGCAACAAGTCGAGCTTTATAGACAGCTACATTACCATCAGCGCCAGTCTTCTTCTTAAAGATCCATTTATTCTCAATGGCTTGCCGATCATTGGGCAAGTCAACCAAAGTCCATACTTTGTTCTCATACATGGATCCCATCTCAGATTTCATGGCTTCAAGCCATTTTATGGAATCTGGGCTCACCATCGCTTCTTCATAGTTCGTAGGTTCACCATGATCTAGTAGCATGACTTCCGTAATAGGATTACCGCATTCACTCGTGTGGATTTTATTCTGTTGATCTACGGTTCAAGGACAACTTGATCTGAAGTTTCATGATCATTATCATTATCTTCCTCGCTAATCGGTGTAGGTGTCACGTAAACCGATTTCTGTGATGAACTACTTTCCAATAAGGGAGCTGGTATCATTACCTCATCAAGTTCTACTTTCTCCCACTCACTTCTTTCGAGAGAAACTCTTCTAGAAAGGATCCATTCTTAGCAACGAATGTCTTGCCTTCGATCTGTGATAGAAGGTATACCCAATTGTCTCCTTTGGGTATCCTATGAAGACACATTTTTCCGATTTGGGTTCAAGCTTATCGGGTTGAAGCTTTTTCACATAAGCATCGCAACCCCAAACTTTCGAAATGACAACTTTGGTTTCTTGCCAAACCATAGTTCATAAGGTGTCGCCTCAACGGATTTTGATGGTGTCCTATTTAACGTGAATGCGGCCGCCTCTAAAGCATAACCCCAAAATGATAGCGGTAAATCGAAATAGACATCATAGATCGCACTATATCTAGTAAAGTACGACATAACGCTCGACACACCATTACGCTGTGGTGTTCCGGTGGCGTGAGTTGCAAACTATTCCGCATTGCTTCAAATGTAGACCAAACTCAGAACTCAAATATTCTCCTCCACGATCAGATCGTAGAAACTTTATTTTCTTGTTACGATGATTTTCAACTTCACTCAAATTCTTTGAACTTTTCAAATGTTTCAGATTTATGCTTCATTAAGTAGATATACCCATATCCGCTTAAATCATCCGTGAAGGTGAGAAAATAACGATATCCGCCATGAGCTTCAACATTCATCGGACCACATACATCTGTATGTATGATTTTCAACAAATCTGTTGCTCTCTCCATACAACCGAGAACGGTGTTTTAGTCATCTTGCCCATGAGGCACGGTTCGCAAGTACCAAGTGATTCATAATCAAGTGATTCCAAAAGTCCATCCGTATGGAGTTTCTTCATGCTTTTACACCGATATGACCTAAACGGCAAGGCCACAAATAAGTTGCACTATCATTATCAACTCTGATCTTTTGGTTTCAACATTATGAATATGTGTATCACTACTATCGAGATTCAACAAGAATAGACCATTCTTCAAGGGTGCATGACCATAAAAGATATTACTCATATAAATAGAACAACCATTATTCTCTCGATTTAATGAATAACCGCCTCGCATTAAACAAGATCCAGATATAATGTTCATGCTCAACGCCGGCACCAAATAACAATTATTTAGGTCTAAAACTAATCCCAAGGTAGATGTAGAGGTAGCGTGTCGATCATGATCACATTGACTTTGGAACCGCTTTCCCACGCCGCATCGTCACCTCGCCCTTTGCCGCTGCTCGCTTATTCCGTAGTCCCTGCTTCGAAGTTGCAAATATTAGCAATGTAACCAGATCAAATACCTGTGTGCTACTACGAGCTCTAGTAAGGTACACATCAATAACATGTATATCACATATACCTTTGTTCACCTTGCCATCCTTCTTATCCGCCAAATACTTGGGGCAGTTCCGCTCCAAAGGCTCACCGCTTGCAGAAAAACACTCGCCAGTGCTTAGGTCCAGACTTGGGTTTCTTCTCTTGAGCAGCAACTTTCTTGCTGTTCTTTTGAAGTTTCCTTCTTCTTCCCTTTGCCCTTTTTCTTGAAACTAGTGGTCTTGTTGACCATCAACACTTGATGCTCTTTCTTGATTTCTACCTCCGCTGCTTTTAGCATTGTGAAGAGCTCAGAATTGTTTTAGTCATCCCTTGCATATTATAGTTCATCACGAAGCTCTTGTAGCTTGGTGGCGTGATTGGAGAATTCACAATGACACTATCATCCGAAGATTAACTCCCAGCTGAATCAAGTGATTATTATACCTGCACATTTTGAGTATGTGCTCACCGATGTAACTATTCTCCTCCATCTTGCAGCTATAGAACTTATTGGAGACTTCATATCTCTCAATCCGGCATTTGCTTGAAATATTAACTTCAACTCTTGGAACATCTCATATGCTCCATGACGCTCAAAACATCGTTGAAGACCCGTTCTAAGCCGTAGCATGGCACACCGAACTATAGAGTAGTCATCGCTTTGCTCGCCAGACGCTCACAACTTCGGCGTTGTTCTCAAGAGAGTTCGCACCCAGCGGTGCTTCCAGATTTAATTCTTCTCAGGCAGCAATGAGGATAATCTCGTTACGGACCCAATCCGTAATTGCTACCATCATCTTTCAACTTTGCTTTCTCAAGGAACGCATTAAAATTCAACGGAACAACAAAGACGAGCCATCTATCTACAAAGAAACATAGACAAGCAAAATACTATCAGTACTAAGTTCATGATAAATTTAAGTTCAATTAATCATATTAAAAACTCCCACTTAGATGACATCCTCTAGTCATCTAAGTGATTACGTGATCCAAATCAACTAAACCATAACCGATCATCACGTGAGATGGAGTAGTTTTCAATGGTGAACATCACTATGTTGATCATATCTACTATATGATTCACGCCGACCTTTCGGTCTCCGTGTTCCGAGGCCATATCTGCATATGCTAGGCTCGCCAAGTTTAACCTCGAGTATTCTGCGTGTGCAAAACTGGCTTGCACCTGCTGTAGATGGACGAGAACTTATCACACCCGATCATCACGTGGTGTCCGGGTACTACGAACTTTTAGCAACGGTGCATACTCGTGGAGAACACTTCTTGATAATTTTAGTGAGAGATCATCTTATAATGCTACCGCCAATCAAAGCAAGATAAGATGCATAAAGGATAAACATCACATGCAATCAATATAAGTGATATGATATGGCCATCATCATCTTGTGCTTGTGATTCCATCTCCAAGCACCGCCATGACCACCATTGTCACCGGCGCGACACTTTGATCTCCATCGTAGCATCGTTGTCGCCTCGCCAACTATTGCTTCTACAACTATCGCCATCGCTTAGTGATAAAGTAAAGCAATTACATGGCTTTTGCATTTCATACAATAAATTGACAACCATATGGCTCTCGCCAGCTGCCGATAACTTCGTTAAAAACATGATCATCTCATACAATAAAATATAGCATCACGCCTTGACCATATCACATCACAACATGCCCCGCAAAAACAAGTTAGACGCCCTCTACTTTGTTGTTGCAAGTTTTACGTGGCTGCTACGGGCTAAGCAAGAACCGTTTTACCTACGCATCAAAACCACAACGATAGTTTGTCAAGTTGGTGCTGTTTTAACCTTCGCAAGGACCGGGCGAGCCACACTCGGTTCAACTAAAGTGAGAGAAACAGACACCCGCCGTCACCTTTAAGCAACGAGTGCTCAAGCGGTGAAACCAGTCTCGCGAAGCGCACGCTGTAATGTTGGTCCGGCCGCTTCATCTCACAATACCGCTAAACCAAAGTATGACATGCTGGTAAGCAGATGACTTATATCACCCACAACTCACTTGTGTTCTACTCGCGCATATGACATCAACGATAAAACCTGGCTCGATGCCACTGCTGGGGAACGAGTAATTTCAAAATTTCCTACGCACACGCAAGATCATGGTGATGCATAGCAACGAGAGGAGAGTGTGTCCACGCACTGTGAGACCGAAAGCGGAAGCGCTATGACAACGCTGTTGATGTAGTCGACGCCTTCACGATCCGACCGATCCAAGTACCGAACGACGGCACCTCCGAGTTCAGCACACGCTCAGCTCGATGACGATCCCCGACCGATCCAGCAGGGTGTCGGGATGAGTTCCATCAAGACGACGGCGCAGGACGATGATGATGCTCCACCGACGCAGGGCTTCGCTTAAGCTCCGCGACGATATGACTTCATCGCGCAGGCTTCGCTTAAGCCCGCGACGATATGACCGGGTGGAATATGGTGGAGGGGGCACCGACACGGCTAAGGAACGATCCGAGATCAACTTGTGTGTTATGGGGTTCCCCTGCCTCAGATATAAAGGAGCAAGGGGGTGCGGCCGCCCTAGGGGAGGCGCTGCTGAGGAGTCCTACTCCCACCGAGTAGGACTCCCTTCCTAGTTGGATTAGGACTTGGGGAGGGAAGAGAAAGGGGGCCGCCTCTCCTCGCCTATTCGGACTAGGGGTGAGGGGGCGCGCCTGCCCGGCCGCCCTCCTCTTCTCCCTTATGGCCCATCAAGGCCCATTGACCCCGGAGGGTTCCGTAACCCCCTGTTCCGTAAATTCTCGATTTCATCCGAACCTTCCAAGTCCAAACATAGGCTTCCAATATATCGATCTTTATGTCTCGACCATTTCGAGACTCCTCGTCATGTCCGTGATCACATCCGGGACTCAACAAACTTCGCACATCAAAACTTATAAACTCATAATAAACTGTCATCGTAACGTTGTTGCGTATGGACTCTACGGGTTCGAGAACTATGTAGACATGACCTAGAACTATTCTCGATCAATAACCAATAGCGGAACCTGGATGTTCATATTGGTTCCTACATATTCTACGAAGATCCTTATCGGTCAAACCGCATAACAACATACGTTGTTCCTTTGTCATCGGTATGTTACTTGCCCGAGATTCGATCGCCGGTATCCAATACCTAGTTCAATCTCGCTACCGCAAGTCTCTTTACTCGCTCAGAATACATCATTTCATAACTAACTCATTAGTTACAATGCTTGCAAGGCTTAGGTGATGAGTATTACCGAGAAGGCCCAGAGATACCTCTCCGATAATCGGAGTGACAAAACCTAATCTCGAATTATGCCAACTCAACATATACTTTTGGAGACACCTGAGAGTACCTTTATAATCACCCAGCTTACGCTAGACATTTGGTAGCACACAAAGTGTTCCTCCGTAAACGGAGTTGCATAATCTCATAGTTGTAGGAACTTTGTATAAGTCATGAAGAAAGCATAAGCAACATACTAAACGATCAAGTGTTAAGCTAATGGAATGGGTCAAGTCAATCACATCATTCTCCTAATGATGTGATCCCGTTAATCAACTGACAACTCATGTCTATGGTTAGGAAACATAACCATCTTCGATTAACGAGCTAGTAAAGTAGAGGCATACTAGTGACACTCTATTTGTCTATGTATTCACACATGTATTATGTTTCCAGTTAATACAATTCTAGCATGAATAATAAACATTTATCATGATATAAGGAAATAAATAATAACTTTATTATTGCCTCTAGGGCATATTTCCTTCACGATCATCAACAATGACGCGGTCCAGGGTGAGACTTTTCTCCCCGGACAGATCTTCGTATTCGGCGGCTTTGCACTACGGGCCAATTCGCTTGGCCATCTGGAGTAGATTGAAGGCTACGCCCCTGGCCATCAGGTCAGATTTGGAAGTTTGAACTACACGGCCGACGTCCGCGGAGACTTGATCTTCAACGGATCCGAGCCACAGCCAAGGCGCCCAGATCGCCTCGATGGGCATGATCTAGCTCGCCACCAACAATGCCCTCGAGGTCGCACCAGCCCCGCCCAATCCTTAGCTCGAGCCGATCAGACCGACGAGGACGGTGGTTGACATCACCGGGGCTGCAATCTCTACGGTGATTGAGCCAACACTACCCCTGTCCCCTTGGCGGCTCGTGGACTCAAGGTGCCGGAGTCCTCTCCGGACTCAACCTTCCGCTACCGCCAATGGAATCTGATTGGGCGCCGATCATGGAGTTCATCTGCCAGGACATCTTTTCAAAGACTCGCCTTTGGCGACATCCTGAATTCACTAAAGTATCTCTCTTTATTAGGAGAGCCCTGGCCGGACTATGGTCAGCAAGGATGGGATGCGGATGACGAAGAAATTCAACGCCCACCTGATGAAGTCATGTACCTGGGGTAGGGTCATAGACCTGCCCGAAGGTACCCTCCACAAGGACATTCACAAGAGAAGCAGCCTTCCAAATGACCTGGTAGGCTTCCACTGACAGATTCAAAGACACTCGACTATGAAGACCCACTCACCACCAAGAGTCCAAGAGCCACTCGTGTCCAAACGGTCTGAGTTAAATAGTCTTTATGACCTTAATGACATTTTATGTAATGCTACTAGTAACGCCTAGCTTTAACGCACCTTAAACCTCTACTACGTGGCTGGCTGGGGTCCCAAGACTCTATATAAGCCAACCCTCCACAGTAGAAGGGTTCGCACTTCAGAACACATACGCAGATAATCCAATGACCGCCTCCTGCCCGAGACGAGGGCTGTTACTTCCTCCGAGAAGGGCCTCAACTCAGAAATCCTTTATGATACAACTACTCCATAGCTAGGATCTTGCCTCTCCATACCTACCCCCATTCTACCGCCGACTTAGAACCACGACAGCTTGGCGCCCACCGTAAGGTGTGTTCTAGCTTAATTGTTGGAGAAGTTGGGATTCTCTATCTCCGCATCATGGTTTCAGTGGACTTCGGTCGACGGCCACGAGATCCGCCTCGTGCGCCACGCTCGTCGCCGACAACTCCGCTTGGCCTCAGCAGGCTCCACTCGACGTGGACGCGCCCCCATCCGCTGGGTGACGACTTTCGCTGCAGTGTCCGCTGGGCCCCTCCTGCAACCGTCGACCCAAGATGGGTCGGCTCCACGCCGCCTTCACTCCCGCCTCCCACCGTAGCAAGCTGCCCGGCTGGTCGAGGCTTCAGCGGTGGTGAGGCATGCGGTGGCTCGCCACGGCCATCCCCAAGTCGCAGCGATCGAGCCCGACGAATCTCTCTACACCTGCTCGACCGGGTCAGAGAGACCGCGGTCCAATGCGAGATAGCAAAGGACCTGACGGCAGAGGTTCTAATGGTCGATGGACCACGCAGTCCCCTAGATTCACCCGCACCAACGAAGGTGGCGGTGGAGGCGATCCGTGCAAGCCCACGAAGAGTACTTGCTCGAGCCCCTCACTTCGCCTCCAGAGGGAGGAGCTTCACGCCGGAACATGGATGCACTTCACACTCCTATCGTTGGAGAAACCCCGAGGCTCGCGCTTGAGGATGCGCGCTATTAACCTGGCTGAGCGACTCGACCGAGAATCTTCAGCGAGTACTCGACGAGCGACGCGACCGAGGGTTCCGTAATCCAATGACGCCAGCTCTTTCAACCGCCAACCTGTATATCGAACTCCGATCCAGAATTTAGCAGCCGCCACCAGATAGCGTAATCAATTCAGCCTTCCCACCGGAGGCAGGTAGAGGTTTGCAAAGAAATCAGGATTTGCTCCGGCGGCAGGAGATCAAAACTCGCTTGTATCCCAACACGGAACAGGGTTGATACCGATCCGTCACGCTAATTCATTCCAAATGACCCATAGTTCAAGATCGCCTCGAGACGTGAGGAACGTGGGGGCCGGGCGTGATGATCAATACAAGGGTCATGAAAGCAAGATGAGCACCGATTCGATCGCAACGATCGACATCGAAAGTGCCCACCTCCCCAAGGGGTGGATCATACGCCCTCGGCAATAGGACGACAGACGCCAAAACAAAGGTCAGCTAAGAGTTCCAACAACCCCGGGAACCAGGCTTTGATGCGAGATCCATTATCATTCAAGGTTTGGTCGACAGAACAGAGCTCACCGAGACGCCATGATAGAGATGTTCCTTCCAGCAGAGAGTTCATGTCTCGGGACCAGAGTGTTTCAGCAGAGCCATGAGGGTCAGCAGTGATTCCTCCCAACTTCAGGTTGGCGATCGAGTCAAGAAGTTCATCGGAGAATCCAAGCCCGACACTTGGCTTGAAGATTACCGAGTGGCAGTTCAGATCGGCGGTGGCAACGATGAAGTAGCCATGAAGCATTTACTTGTTATGTTGGAGGGTTCAGCTGTATGCGGTTGAACTGCTTAGCACCCAAAGAAAGATTTACACTTGGGAAGATCTTGCCCGAGTGTTTGCCAGACATTTGAAGGAACTTGCAAACCACTCAGCAGGTTTGACAGAGTTGCGCTGTATGCATAAAAGTCGAGTGAAACCTTGAGAGGTTACATCCAGAGGTGGATCACTTTGCACCACACAATGAGAATGTATCTGATCACCAGCAGTCTGGCCTTCAAGGAAGGTGTCAAGAACAGAGAATTGAGTTTGAAATTTGGTCGAACCGAGATATGACCCTGAGTCGGATGATGGAGATTGCCACCAAATATGCAAATGGTGAAGAAGAGGATCGGCCCGAGTGGTAATATAAATCGCCGCCAATGAGACCGGGAGGAAATTCCAATGGAAGGTAAGCAAAAGTCGAGCCAGCGGCTCCTTGAGAGGCCTTGGCAAGGACCCCAGAAAGTTCAAGGGGAAACCCAAGGGTCCTTGGAACCCTAAGAAGGTGAAAGACCAGATGGGAACGACGTGTTGATTTACCATGTCATATTCATACAAAGAAAGATGAAGAGGGTAAGCTCATTTACCCAAACATACCACTCGACAGTTGTCGGCTCTTGATTCAGCAGCCCAAGGAAACAACCCAAGGATAAGGATAAGGAGATAGACAAAGTTGAGGACAGAGATGACAAAGTGATGGTGGATATCCCTGTGTCAATTCCACCTCGATGATTTTTGGCCGACGCCGAAAGCAAAAGTCCATTGAAGGTTATCAATCGAAGTAAACTTGGTTGTTCGGCGAAGTCCCAATTATCTGAAATGGTCCTGCATCGCCATCACATTCGACCAATCTGATCACCGACGCACATTGCCACCCCGGGAGGCAAGCATTGGTGGTCCACCCAGCTTGTCGAAGGCACCGACTAACCAAAGTCCCGATGGATGGTGGTAGAGGTTTGAATATATTATACGCGAGACGTTGAAAGGATGGGCATTCCGATGTCCGCACTCAAGATCAGAATATGAGCTTCCACGGAGTCATTCCCGAAAGAAGGCCGAGTCACTCGCCAAATTGTTTTGATGTAGTTTTTGGTGATTCAAAGCATTTCCGAAAGAAAAGTTGACCTTTGAGGTCGTGGATTTCAGTGAGCGCTTATCACGCTATTCGGGAGACCATCTTATGCACATTTCATGGCCCTACCATGTTACGTGTATCTTAAATCAAGATGCCTGGTCCCAAGGGCGTGATCACCGCCACGGGCAATCGGAAGAAGGCGTAAGAGTGCTTCCAGAAGGCTCTAAGATCGCCGATGCTCGGGCCATGTGGTAGAGCTACAAGAGTATCGTAAAACTGCGGATCCGAGTGATTTGTTGCAGCTAAGAAGCCCGCCACAGAGTCAGCATTCCAATGATCGGCGAGACGAAACAGGTTCATATTCACCCGACCGAACCCGATGCTGCTTCCGACCAACATCTCAACAACACTCGACTCAAAATAGGAAGAAGCGCCATCCAGCTTCCTCCGTGAGAACTGGGACATCTTTGCATGGAAGCCTCACGACATGCCGGTGTTCCTGTGGGGCTGGCTGAGCATCGCCACGAAGTCGACCCAAAATTCAAACCAGTTAAAGAGTATCTTCGTGGTCCGCCGCCCGTAAGAGAAAGGCCATTGGCGAGGAGGTGGCCTGCCTCTTAGCAGCAGAGTTCATCCGAGAGATCTACCACTCCGAGTGGCTCGCCAACGCTGTCATGGTCCCCAAGAAGGACAAGTCGCTAAGCATGTGCATCGATTTCAAGCATATCAATCGGGCCTGCCCGAAAGATCATTTCCCTCTTCCTCGCATCGACCAAATAGTCGACTCCACTGCGGGATGCGAGAGGTTGTTGAAAGTGCGTTATATCGACTAGAGGGGGGGGGGGTGAATAGGCGATTTTTATGAATTCTTCACTGAGGAATTTGAAGGTGAGGAAATTCCTTAGCAAAGAACTACTTGCAGCGGAATAAGTACTCAGA
Source organism: Aegilops longissima (assembly GCA_021605205.1). NCBI lineage: Eukaryota > Viridiplantae > Streptophyta > Magnoliopsida > Poales > Poaceae > Aegilops > Aegilops longissima. Next base: position 201,734,336 of record CM038681.1, on the reverse strand, counting down.
AGTAAGCATAACAGAATACATGCATGGTCATCATGATGAAATGAAGACTAGCTCAGAGTACAGAAAGCGTAATCACAGGATAACACAAGATGAAGACAAACAGATCAAGAAATTGAACTGAGGAAATTGAGAAACTCTTCACCAAAGTCTTCAAACACAGATATGAACAAACACTCAACACAAGAATGAGGAAATGAAAGGGTTGAGGAAATAGAACCAGTTAGGTTGGTGAAGACAATGATTTGGTAGACCAGTTCCAACTGCTGTCTCAGCTTGTACGTCTGGTTGGAGCGGCCGAGTATTTAAACTCGAGGACACACAGTCCCGACACCCAAATACCGAGCACGCAACTCAGACACCAAGTCCTCATCGATTCTCCTTGAACTAAGGTCACATAGACTCGCCCAATCACTGTGGTAAGTCTTCAGCGACTTCCAAACCTTCACAGACTTGGTCACTCGGCGATCCACAATTCCTCTTGATGCTCTAGACCATGACGCCTAACCGTCTGGAAGAAGCACAGCCTTCAAAGGTAATAAGCATCGGATCCACGCAGGATCAATTTCTTCAAAGATGCTCAATCACTTTGGGTTTGTAGGGGTTTGGTTTTGGGGTTTTTCCTCACTGATGATTTTCGCCAAAGTCCTCGTGAGGATGGGTTGCTCTCAAATGACAAGTGTCAAGTTCTTCTGAGCAGCCAACCAGCTAGTGGTTGTAGGGGCGGCTATTTATAGCCTAGGAGCAGCCCGACATGATAAGACATAAATGCCCTTCAATGATATGACCGTTAGGTGGATAAGATATTTTGGGACAGTCATGCCAAGAAGACAACAACGGTCGGAAATTTGAATCTCAAATTCTCGTCGGCTATCATGATCCTCACTGTAGGCAATCCGACCGGCGAATTCCTAACTCCTCGCCGAATAAATTCTTAGCTTACTGTAAGAACTTCGCTCTCACATCAAAAAATTGATCGAGCTGTATGAGATTTCCAAAGGCTTCACTCAAGGGATTGGTAGGTGTAGGATTTTGAGTTGAGCATCACATGGAAATTTTTCCTTAGTATTTCTCTATTTCTTTAACAAAGACGGTGTTTTATGACTCAAGAAAGAGAAAACGAAACTACGAAAACAAGTCTTCACGCTTCATGTTCCTCAAATGAATACCAAGTCTTCAAGGTCACACCAATTTCTTCACTTTCAAAGTCTTCGTAAAGTCTTCGAATATCAAAGTCTTCAACAAGAACTTCATTTTAGGGTCGACTTTCTCAGAAATATCAAACTCCTCATAGACTTATAGACATGTGTACACTTACAAACAAGATTAGTTCCTTAACCTATAAGTATTCAATCCACCAAAATCACTAAGGCACTAGATGCACTTACAATCTCCCCTTTTGGTGATTGATGACAATATAGGTTAAGTTTTCAACGGGGATAAACATATGAAGTGTAAATATTACTAATGAGGAATTTGATTGCAAGATATAGAAGAACTCCCCCTGAAGATGTGCATAGTGAGGAATTTGCTTTTGAGGCAATGCACATTTGAAGAGTTGAATCATGGAGATCTCCCTATATCTTGTAATTCATACACGCATTTGACATATAATATGAAGAATTTGAAATGCATGATGAAATATGGTGCTTGATGTTATTCAGCATGTGTGCGATAACATTAATGAGGAACAAACATGCAAAATAACGCATCAAGAGTATCAGAGCTCAAATAGATTTGCTACAAAGATTTTCAAGGAGCTCAAGAGAATCAGAGCATAGAGCAAGAGCATAATGCATCAAAAGTATCAAAGCACCATCGGGTTTAAGATTACAACTCGATCCAATAAAAGTTTCAGAAGAACGAGAGTTGTAACTTAACAAGAATAAATTACTGTATATAGGCAATAAACTAGACCCGCTTGAAGACTAACTCAAATTTCTCCCTTTGTCATCGAATGACCAAAAGGATCGAATCGAGGACTAACGCCTCAAGAATTTCAAGTTGAAGACGGAGCCAGCCGTTGTTGGGGTCGGTTGTTGTAGTAGGACCAGCCGCTGTGTCGCCCAAGTCATCATTTTCATCGTTGTCGCGGATGAAGAATAGCAGCTGGCCACCAAGGAAGGAACTTTGACCTTCTTGTATTTCTTCGAGGAGGTGCAGTCCACCAAATTCTTCCTTGAGTCCCATTGACGCCAGCTTCTTCTTCATCAGAGACATGTGAAAGAACAGCCCAAAGCGCTTGAAGGTTTCATGGAGGTAGTAGTGGTTTTTCTTCACCGCATTGTGTGTTGAGGTCATGTTGTGAAGAATTGAACCAAACCGACGCTGACCCATTTATGATTGCGATCAACCTTCCGATGAAGACCGAGGAGTAACTCACGATCACCATCACCCGGTGCAGAGCTTGAGGACTTTGCTTGACCGAGGTATTTGCGCAGAGTCATGTGTGGCGAGTCATCATTGGTGGAGTAGGATGCTGCTTTGCAAAACTGTCCATCCAATGGACGAATGCCTTCATCTATCACAACAAAGAGCCTTGCCCTTGTCATCACCGAGGTAAATGTCCGCTTGAGGACTTCAATCGGGGCAAGTAGCTGCAGTGGTTCGTAGTATCAGCCTTGTAATTGAGTGAAGACCTTGTCCCGATGAATCTCATTATCCAAGGTATAAGGCTTCAGCTCAAATGGTGACATAGCAATGTTTGCCGTGAGTCCTCATGAAGAAATCATGGAAGTTGACGGAACGCCATGGATGATGTTGAAAAGCATATTCTTCATGATGCCAACGACTTCTTCATCATTCGAGTCGTGGCCTTTGATAGGACTCATTGTCTTCGCTGTAATCCGATAGACAGTCCGAGGCACATACAATAATTCCTTGACGAGGAATTTGGTTCTTGGGCCTGCTTTGGCTTCAAAGGCTTCATCAACACTTGCATATAGTGATTTGAAAGTTCTAGTTCGTTGTAGATACAACGAGCACCATCAAGAGGAGGACCGAGTGGTAGAGCACGGCAATTCAGTTGTTGATGCCTTGTAGTGAGTATTTTCGACATCCAGCCTAATACCCATGAGTTCACGCCTTCAGCCTCCGTGATGTGCAGCGTTGCATAGAATTGAAGAATTAGTTCTTCATTCTAGTCGATATATCAATGCAGAAATTCGAAGTCCCGCCGTGAAGAACACCGAGGACTTGCTCAAAGCCCGGCAGACTCCATGTCCACATGAGGAATATGAGCATGATCAAGACTTTATCTTTGTTGAAGAGCACCGAGGAATAGAAGTTGGCTTGGCCGGCAGTCCGTAAACGCCTTCCTAATGCGAGCGTAATCATATGGATTATAGTCAATGAAGAATACGTGCTCGCAAAGAAATCATCAGCCTTGAACTTTTGTTTGCTTGAGAACGGATTCTTTGCTTGGGCAGAGGGGTGTTAGTGAGTTGCATCACCACCTCGTGAATCGCCAGCTCAGTTCTTCAGTTGAGGAATTTCTTCTTCCTCAACAAAAGTACCGAGGATCAGCAAGAAGAGGTTCATCAAGACTAGTGGCTGGAATTTCTTCATGCACAGAGCAAGTGGGTTGAGTTTCTTCAGAGTCCATTTGGACTGTTTGTGCAGGGACCGAGGAATCTGTTGGAGCGGGGTGAAGAGAGGAGTATTGGGATGCGATTTTCCCAAAAGTCATCATTCATCACCGTGTGGTGCATCCTATATCCACATCTTCATCTTCACTTCTCAACACCAGCCTCTTCACCGTGAACCGAGGCATAGGTGAGGAAATGACTGGGTTGAAGGGATTGCGCCCACTTCATTTTTTCATCAATCTGCTCCGACGGGCAAGCAGCAGAATGATGTTCTTCATCGATCCGATTGGGATCTCATAGTCTTCTCCAAAAGGAACAAGGTCCTTTGATGGCATGGAGGAAATCAAACAACATCAATTGATTTTCAAAGGAGCTGGTCATTGGCTTCATTTTCTTCGCAGCCAAAGAATTTGACACATCCGATGCCTTCCTTTTCTTCACAAAGCAGCTCGCTCGCAGCCTTGGTTTTCACCTCGAGGCGATGGAAGAATTGAGTTGGTGTTGGCGCAGGAGGAGCCGAGGAATCTGGTTGATTTTCTTCAGCACAACCGATGCAGCTTGCCCTGCTTTTGTTCGGGCTTTTCAGCGCACCACTAGTGGATGCCCGGCAATTTCTTCAATGGGCTGGAATGGGATCATCAGCCCGAACTAGCATTTTCATCAGCAGCTGAACGTCATCAGCGGTGCTGGCGTGTTCTTCTGTCTGATGAGCTGAGGCTTCAACCTGAGGAATTGCATGTTGCGTTGGGGCAGCAACATTTGTGAATTTCTTCGTCAGGTTGACGAATCTGACCTTGGCTCCTTGCCAATTAGCATAATAGGAATCGATGTTTTTGCCGAGGTCTTGAATTTCGCTCGACCTTGAGAAGCTCCTCGTGTCATTTTGACAATGTTTTTCTTCGTGAACTTCTCCTTTCTCGATTGAGCCTTTTGATTTCTCTTGCCTTTTTCAAACTTCCATTTCTCCAAAGGATGAAATGGGTCAACATATGACTTTGTCCAGAGTCGATGAAAGTCGTGCATAGGGGTATTGGGATCCTTGTGCCGAGATCAATATAATCGAGGACTTTCTTCGATCCAACAGAAGTGGCACAAATGTACCTTTGGCTCTAGCGGCCTTTTCTTGACGGTCTCTGATGATTTCCGCAAGTTCATCATCAGAAGCTTCATCATCGGAAGGCACATGGAATGCAACCTGCTTCTTCTTTGGACTTGGCCGAGGACCTCGTCCAGCTGTTGCTTTGGTCTTCAGCTGAGTCGGGCCAGATGATGAAAGTGGTGCTGCTGAGGAACTTGCTGAAACTCCAGAGGCAATTGAGAAACCAGCAGTCCTTTGACATGTAGCCAGATGCACAGGAACTGAGGATTTTGACGGAGCTGTTGAGGACTTTGGCGGAGCTGTAGCAGTATGAGGAATTTGCCTTGAGGGCGCTGCTGAGGAATTTGGCCGTGAGGGCGCTGATGGTGAAGCACTTGGCTTATGAGCAGGCTTTTTGCATGGATTTCTCGGCTTGACCGAGGCCTCAGAGAGCGTGAGCAAGGGCGTAATCCTCATTGAATTTCTTCACCGCCTCCTTGGCTTGTCTTGCCAATTTAGCTTGGCGCTTAGCCCATTCATCGTGAAAGTCCTCACCACGCTTGATGCTTGTGGGATCTGCTATTTGGCCAGTGCCAATGGAGCTCTTGGGCATGGAGGATTTAGAGCTAATTTCTTCATGTACTTTGGAGTCACATATCTGTATTCTCCATTCCCGTGCCCATCTCCGCTCAATCTTCCGAATACGCACCTTGCGCTGATTTTTGTTTTCTTCATCGTGTGCAATAGTCAGATAAATTTCTCGTGGATTTCAAACGCAGTCATAACCTCGGTTTCTTTCCTCCTTTCGTGGGCTTCACCGCCCCGCCATGTTCTTCAGCTTGAGGAATTTGAACAATTGAGTTCTCTCAAGAAGTATGCAGTTTTTCTTCGAGGAACGCTGCAAATGAGTTAAGTTGATGAGAACCTAGTGATTCAGCAATGACATGTGTACCTGTGAACAGAGTATAGTTGCGAGGAATTTGGAGAGGTCATATGCTCGTAAGGTTTTTCAAAAGAACAAGTTTTGAGGATTTTGACCAGATGAGCCTTGAAGAATTTCACTAAGCGCTTTTTGTCTTAGGTTCCAGAGTTGTACAGATCGAGGAACCACACAATTGAGGAATCTTGAAGAAAATCATTGCTTAGAGAAACGAATCAAGAGCATATTTTGTTTGAGGTGTTCATATGTGTGAAGATTTGAAGAATAAACACCTTTGAAGATTTTCAAGAAGGTTTGAGAATCAAAGCAGTAATAAAAGTAACTTTTAATTACCCAAGTGAAGAACACGACTAACTAGGAAGAACAGTTGGGATGTTCATCGCTCAGATCTTCCACGCCCTAACTTGGTGGAGGAAGACAACCACGGCGGCGGCGGAGTGAGGATTTCCGCAGTCGGGCGCGAAAGTACGCCAAATGACGAGGTCGAGGCAAGGAAACTCTTCCTCACCGGCGATTTATGGAGTAGCGGCGGCGCTTAGGGTTTGAGGAGCTCGAGCGGAGAGAGAGGTCGAGCGGAGTAAAAGAAGTGAGGAAGGGAGAGGGTATTTATAGACACGGTGAAAAACGGATCGCTCAAGATTTAGGACTAACGTGCTCGACCATTTCCCTTCTCACGACATGTGTCATCCACGCATCGTAGTGGAGATCGTACCATTTTGGGTGAATAAAATAATGCATCGTGGGATGTGGAACGGTTTGAGCGGCAAAACCGAAAGTTTGGATAAGATCAGTTTTAAAGTTCCGCTCGCAATTTCTTCACCGACAAGGACACAAAGGAAGATTTTGAACGAAGTTTCAAAATAGAACGATATGAAGAATTTGTGAATAGATTGGGTTGAGTATAGCATAGAGGGGAAGGGTCCCATCACATTCACTTAGCGTAAAAAGCGACTTGAAGAAATAGCCATAAGTGAATGCTGTAGAGGACATAAACCCATATATATATAGCCAATGAAGAAAGACGACGAAATAGTGAAGATTTTGCAAAGTTGAAGAATTTGAAAACTGAAGAATTTCAAAACTGAGGAAAACTCAAATTGAAGATTTTCAACTTTGGTGGTGGCGTGACTCCAATCAGATAAGAATGATGATTTCAGACACCGCATACAATTGTCGAGGGTTCGAGAATCAAATTCTTCATTAATTTCTTCACACTAAGAGTGTTATTCTTCATTGATTGAAGAAAATGTTTCTTCATGTGTTGTACATCTAAGTCATCAATTTTGCATAAGTGTGAGGATGTGTGTCCTTTTCAAAGAACGCTCAAGATTCTAAGATATTTAGCTCACACCGCAACTTGCTAAATCTCTTCTCATCCAAGGGCTTAGTGAAGATATCAGCTAGCTGTTCTTCAGCCTTCACGTGCTCGATGGAGATGTCGCCTTCAACACATGATCATGAAGAAAATGATGACGAATTTGAATGTGCTTTGTCTTCGAAAGTGCTGAACTGGGTTGTGAGCAATCTTGATGGCACTCTCATTGTCACAAGAGAGAGGCACATTCTTCACGTTGATGCCATAGTCCTTGAGAGTCTATTTCATCCACAGAATTGAGCACAACACGAGCCAGCAGCAATGTATTCAGCTTCCGCAGAGACAAAGGATACGCAGTTCGCTTTCTTCGAGGACCAATGCACCAAAGATCATCCGAGGAAATGACAAGTACCAGATGTTGACTTATGCGTCCACATGATCACCAAAGATAGTCAAAGTCGTAATATCCAATGAGATCAAAAGTAGAGCCCTTGGGGTACCATAATCCTAGTGTTGGTGTGTGAGCTAGATATCAAGAATATGCTTCACAGCCTTATGGTGTGATTCTTCGTGTAGCTTGAAATCGGGCACACATGCAAACACTAAGCATTATATCTGCCTAGATGCACATAAGTACAATAAAGAACCAATCATGGAGCGGTATACCTTGTGATCAAGTCAATACCATTTTCATCAAGGCATAGATGGCCATTTGTGGGCATAGGAATTTTGACGCCTTTGCAATCTTGCATGCCAATTTCTTTAGGACATCTTTGAGGTATTTCTCCGAGATATGAATATGCCATTGTGTTGTTGTTTAATTTGAAGACCTAAGAAGAATTTCAACTCTCCCATCATAGACATTTGATATTCTTCACTCATCATATAGGCAAATTCATCACTATAACGTTGGTCAAGACAGCCAAAGATAATATCATCAACATATATTTGGCACACAAACAGTTCACCATCATAAGATTTAGTAAAGAGAGTAGGATCGAGTGAACTGGTGTGAAGCCATTCTTCACGAAGAATTCCTTCAATGTATCATACCACGCCTGGGGGCTTGTTTGAGACCATAGAGGGCCTTATTAAGTCTCAAGACTTTGTCGATCTTTGGATCTTCAAAACCTGGGGTTGAGCAACATATACTTCTTCCTCAAGCTTACCATTGAGGAATGCACTTTTCACATCCATTTGATATAAAGTGATATTGTGATGGTTAGCATAGGCGTAGTAATATGCTAATAGACTCAAGTCTAGCAACAGTGCAAAAGTTTCATCGAAATCAATTCCTTCAACCTGTGTGTAGCCTTGAGCTACTAGTCGTGCCTTTATTCCTCACCACAAGGCCATTTTCATCTTGCTTGTTGCGTAGATCCACTTTGTGCCAATGATATTATGCTTGCGAGGATCTGGACGCTTGACCAGTTCCTGCACATTGTTGAGCTCGAATCAATGTAATTATTCTTGCATAGCCTGAATCCACTCCGCCCGTAAATGCTTCATCTACCTTAGTGGGCTCCGTGATAGAGACAAAAGCATAGTGCCCACAAAAGTTAGATAAATGTTGCTTTTGAGCGTGAGAGGACCTGGTGCTTTAATGTCATCGATGATCTTCTCCACTTGCACTTCTTTTGCAACGCGAGGATGAGCTGGTTGTCGCCGAGGAATTTGATCATTTTCCTCAGCACCATTGTCTTCAAAGATTATCTTCAGTGCATCACCGACGTTCTTCACAGACAGAATGAATTCTTCAGCAGTTTCTTCAATTGGAATGACATCCTCGCTGCCTTGAACTTGATAGATTCCTCAGTGCTGGTTCATCTAACATGTAAGGTAGGTGCTCTTTTGCAGCCATTGGTTTCATCGAACCGCACATCTACAAAGGTCAACAATCTTGTGAAGAGTGATGTTGAAGACTCAGAGGTGTGCGAGTCCTTTCCGTAACCAAGCATAAACCTTTCATGTGCTTTCGCAAATTTAGAGTTGTGATGAGGATCTCTAATCCAGCATTTAGCAATCAAGACTTTGAAATAACTTACATTGGGTTTCTTGTCGCGAGGAGTTCATAGGCAGTCTTTTGAAGAATTTGTGAAGATATACTGTTGATGATGTGGCACGCAGATCAATTGCATCAATCCAAAAGCGACTAGGCGCTTTGTATTCATCAAGCATAGTGCGAGCCATCTCAACAAGAGTTCTGTTCTTGCGCCCACGACGCCATTTTGCCGAGGAGTATAAGGAGCAGATAACTCATGAGTAATACCAAGTTCATCAAGATAGTCATCAAGACCGAATTCTTGAAATCAGTTCCATTGTCACTCCCGATGTGCTTGATCTTCACACCAAAGTTAGTTGAAGCCCTCGAGGAAAATCGCTTGAAGACTTCCTGCACTTGATTTTGTAAGTAACAATGTGTACCCATGTGTAACGAGAGTAATCATCAACAATAACAAAGCCATATAGAGATGCATCATTAACGACAGCTGAGTAATGATTGGGACCAAAGAGGTCCATGTGAAGCAATTCAAGGGACGAGTAGTGGTCATGATAGTCTTCACTGGATGCTTGGCCTTGGTCATTTTTCCAGCTTCACAGTTCCAGATAAGTGATCCTTGAGGAATTTGACATTCTCAATGCCAATGACATGCTTCTTCTTCGCAAGCTGCAGTAAATTCCTCATGCTCCGTGACTAAGTCGCCGATGCCATAGCCAGCCTTCTCAAGCTTTTGCAAGTAAACACACGGCCGGTTGTGGTCCTATAGAAAAGTCAACAATATACAAGTCTCCTCTCCTAAAGCCTTCAAGACTTTGGAATTGTCAGCCCATAATCACAACACAACGATATTTGCCAAAGATAACAACCATATCAAGATCACAAAGCATTGAGATCGACATGAGGTTGTATCCTAAGGACTCAACAAGCATGACTTTGTCCATGTGTATGTCCTTAGAGATCGCAACCTTACCAAGACCCAATACCGACTTTTGCCTTTGTCAAAAAAGATGATATGCTTCAGATGTGACGGTGATAAGGAGCATCCATCAATAGATTCTTGTCACCAATCATGTGATTTGTACATCCACTATCGAGAACCCACTGCTGGTTTTGGGTTGATCATCCCGCAGATGAATTAGTATAACTTACGATCTCATATACTTCATCGAAGAATATGATATCAAGTTCATCGATGAATTTCATCACCAAGATTAATGATAAGCAGATGAGGACGTGTGAAATGAAAGTTCATTTCATCATGATTAGCCAAGGCCCTTTCAGCAATTTTGTCGTCCCCAAAAATTCTTTAGACATTAAGGCACGCCCGAGACCTGACCTCGCAGAAGAGATTAGTTCTTTTCTTCACCACCCACATCTCAAGGTGGCAAAGAGTTCATCACTCATGAGCACCATACGAGAATGGTGGCATAGAGGCCAATCCATTTCGCTTCACATAAGAGGGGTTAGGTAAGCATATGAATAAGAAGAGAAATTCTTCGAGGACTTATGAACATATTGGTTTGAAGAATAATGCACATATTCATAGCCCTTAGCTCTACCTCTAAACTGAGTTGTTAGCACGATGATAATCATATGAGGACTTTGATCCTTTGAGGAATTTGATCCATGTGAGGAATTTGGTCCGTATGAGGACTTGGATCCATATGAAGAATTTGGTCCATATGAAGAATTTGATCTGGGGTTCCTATTCTTCACTGTGTGGTGTCATGAGGACATTCACCGAAGACTTTCAAGGCACTTCTTGGGAACCCAGATTTTCTTCATAGGGGAACCGCTCCTGCAGCTTAGTGCCAACATATCTAGCAAATACTTCACCATTCTGATTTTTGAACAGTTTATAGTTGAGTCAAATGACTCATCGTAAGAATGAGGAGATTCGCATGTAAAGTCAGATAAGTTAGATGGATCAACTGAGGTCCTTTGCAGAACCCATGAGGTTTTGGGATACCGCCAGCTTCCAATATGTTCCATCAGCATTGAGTTTCCTCTCAAAGGCAATACCTCTTCCTAGGGTTCCTGTGAGGATCTGCTTAAGCACATCACAAAGAGTCTCGATGCCCTTTGAGGCTTTTGTATATGCTCATCATATACAATTCCTTCAGCCCTGCATCGTCAAGGGTACTAGCAATGTCCTCGATGAGGAATTAGTGATAGCAGAGGCAAGTGAAGAATTTGTAACAGCTTGAAGCATTTGAACATTCAGTGAAGAATTAGTAGATTCACGCTCAATGCACTTTAAGCATGGAGGAACAAATTCTTCCCGAGAAGTGCTGATTTGTTGAGCAAGTAATGAATCGCGCCCTTCTCAAGATCTTCATAACTCACTCTTAGCTTCTCAAGATCTTGCTTTTTTGAAGAAATTCATAAGAAAGTTTCTCATGATCGATAAGAGAATGTTATGATGACCTTGAAGGTTGTCAAACCTAGATCAAGTCTCTCAAGATTTTCACCAGGCTTTAGTGCGATCCATTTCTTCACCTAACATATCATCACTTTTATCTAGCATGGTTTGAACCTTTTCCAAAGCCCTTTGTTGTTTTACAGCAATTTTAGCAAGTTTTGAGTAACTGGGCTTTAGATCTTCATCAGATTCATTTTCACTAGATTCAGAGGAGATATATTTGAGTACCTTGGCACCCTTTACCATGAAGCAATAGGTGGGAGTGTAGTCATCACTATCTTCATGAGATTTGTTGTTGAGGTCATTTTCTTCAGAGTTGAAGATGGACTTGCTGACGAAAGCAGTAGCGAGAGCTAGACTCGCCACACCAAACTCAGATTCTTCTGATGCTTCCTCTTCCTCATGTTCCTCAGATTCAGCTTCAGAGTCTATTTCCTTGCCAATGAATGCCCGAGCCTTTTTGGAGCTGCTCTTCTTGTGAGAAGAAGGCTTTGAGGATTTTGTTGATGAAGATTTCGATGATTTCTTTTTCTTCTTCGCGTCATCAGAACTGTAATCCTTGTGTTTCTTCTTCTTTAATTCCTTTTCCCACTAAGGACAATCTTGGATGTAGTGACCAGGTTTCTTGCATTTGTGACAAAGTCTTCTCTTATAGTCACTGGATGAGGAATCACTGCTCCTTGAGGATTTTCCTAATCGACCACGTCTTGAGAACTTCTGGAATTTCTTCACGAGCAAAGGCTAGCTCCTCGCCTAATTCTTCAGATCTCCAAGGCTACTACCGTAGTCTTCACACTCGATTCGTGATAACGCTTGGCCTTCGTGGCACGCTGTTTTTCCATAGCTAGAGCCATAGAGATCTCTTTCAGAAGTCGAACTCATGAGTATTTAGCCTCTCGAGGATATCACCGGATCAAGTGACTTGTAGTCAGACGCTTTGTATTATCAAGCCAGAGTATCAAATGAGGAATCGCTTATCTTAATAATTTCTTCACCACCTCATGGTTGGTGATGTCAGGGCGCCAAGTGCTTGAAGCTCATTTGAGATGTCAAGAGGCGATCGCAGGTTTGTTGAACATTTTCGCTGTCGAGTCTTTTGAAGCTGTTGAAGAGATTCAAGAACATCAACTCGAGAGTCACGCTGAGTTGAGACTCCTTCATTCACTTTGGACAGCCCGTCCCTGTATGAGCTTGGCAGATTCCAAAGCACTCACTCTTCCATATCGACCTTTGCTCGATGGACACATATGATATTCTTCGCTGAGAATCGAGTTGCTTGAATCTCTTCACATCAGCAGCATTCAGAGAAGTTGTGACCGAGGGAACACCATTTTCCACAACATACCGTAGATCGTTGTCATTGCTTCAAGATGCATTCGATCTTGTTCTTCCAAAGATGGGTAGTCCGTCCCATCAAAGGTAGGACACCCTGCTGAGACCTTGATCATACCGCGGCCGATATAACTAAAACCTGTGGTTAAACCAAAATCACACAAAACAAGGGAGTACCTTGCTCGATACCAATTGAAAGTGCTATATCGACTAGAGGGGGGTGAATAGGCGATTTTATGAATTCTTCACTGAGGAATTTGAAGGTGAGGAAATTCCTTAGCAAAGAACTACTTGCAGCGGAATAAGTACTCAGAAGTAAGCATAACAGAATACATGCATGGTCATCATGATGAAATGAAGACTAGCTCAGAGTACGTAAAGCGAATCACAGGATAACACAAGATGAAGAATAATGATCAAGAAATTGAACTGAGGAAATTGAGAAACTCTTCACCAAAGTCTTCAAACATAGATATGAACAAACACTCAACACAAAGAATGAGGAAATGAAAGGGTTGAGGAAATAGAACCAGTTAGGTTGGTGAAGACAATGATTTGTAGACCAGTTCCAACCGCTGTCTCGGGCTTGTACGTCTGTTGGAGCGGCCGGGTATTTAAACTCGAGGACACATGCCCCGACACCCAATACGAGCACGCAGCTCAGACACCAAGTCTCACCAGATTCTCCTTGAACTAAGGTCACATAGACCTCGCCCAATCACTGTGGTAAGTCTTCAGCGATTTCCAAACCTTCACAGACTTGGTCACTCGGCGATCCACAATTCCTCTTGATGCTCTAGACCATGACGCCTAACCGTCTGGAAGAAGCACGGTCTTCAAAGGTAATAAGGCCGGATCCACGCAGATCAATTTCTTCAAGATGCTCAATCACTTTGGGTTTGTAGGGTTTGGTTTTGGGGTTTTCTCACTGATGATTTTCGCCAAAGTCCTCAGAGGATGAGTTGCTCTCAAATGACAAGTGTCAAGTTCTTCTGAGCAGCCAACCAGCTAGTGGTTGTAGGGGCGGCTATTTATAGCCTAGGAGCAGCCCGCATGATAAGACATAAATGCCCTTCAATGATATGATCGCTTGGTGGATAAGATATTTTGGGACAGTCAAGCAAGAACACAAAGAACGGTCGGAAATTTGAATCTCAAATTCTCGTATTATCATGATCCTCACTGTAGGCAATCCAGACCGGCGAATTCCTAACTCCTCGGCCGAATAAATTCTCACGACTGAAGAACTTCGCCTCTCACATCAAGAAATTGACTGAAATGTATGAGATTTCCAAAGGCTTCACTCAAGGGATTGGTAGGTGTAGGATTTTGAGTTGAGCATCACATGGAAATTTTTCCTTAGTATTTCTCTAATTTTTTACAAAGACGGTGTTTCCTATGACTCAAGAAAGAGAAAACGAAACTACAAAAACAAGTCTTCACGCTCATGTTCCTCAAATGAATACCAAGTCTTCAAGGTCACACCAATTTCTTCACTTTCAAAGTCTTCGTAAAGTCTTCGTAATATCAAAGTCTTCAACAAGAACTTCATTTTAGGGTCGACTTTCTCTCAGAATATCAAACCCTCATAGACTTATAGACCTGTGTACACTTACAAACGCATTAGTTCCTTAACCTATAAGTCTTCAATCCACCAAAATCACTAAGGGCACTAGATGCACTTACAGCTTGTCTTTTAGACGCTTATTCCGTTACCATCAGATCCATCCAGATGGACCCGATGAGATTAAAACAGAGTTCATCACTCCATTCGGTGCTTCGTTATGTCACCATGCCATTCGGTCTCAAGAATGCCGGAGCCACATTCATGAGGATGATTCGTAAGTGTTTGCTCACCAAATCAGCCGGAATGTGGAAGCATACATGGATGATATAGTGGTCAAGTCACGAAAGGTTCCGACTGTTGATCGACCTTGCTGAAACATTTGCCAATATCGGGAGGTATGATATCGAGCTTAATCCATCAAAGTGTACATTTGGAGTTCCCGTGGAAAGTTACTCGGTTTTCTCGCTTCGAGCGAGGAATCGATGCTAACCCGTAAAAGGTTGGCACTATATCCAATGAAGCGCTCGCGCGTGCACGGCGTCCGTAAACTTATCGATGCTTGGCCGCTTAAGTTGATTCATCTCGCCTTGTGAAAAGGCATTGCCTCTTTACCGATCGATGAAGAAGTCGACAAGTTCGAGTGGACTCTAGAAGTCGATGCAACGCTTGCGAGCTCAAAGCTCGCTTCCACTCCAGCCGGTGCTTGCTGCTCCAATCAGCAAGGAGCCTTTGCCGCTTACATTGCAGCCATCGGACAAGTCGCCAAGACTGCATTTACTACGAGAAGGAAGAAGAAGGAAAACCTTCAAAGTTCAACGCCCAGTTTATTATCTTTCAAGCATCGACCCCATCAAAGCTAAGATACCCTCACTATCGTAAGCTTGTTTATGGGATCTATATGACCATGAAGAAGGTTGCTCATTATTTCTCCGATCATTCCATTACAGCTTGTCGCCAAGCCCCTTTGTTAGAAATTCTTCATAACAGAGATGCAACGGTCGAGTGGCAAATGGGCGATTGAACTCTTCCCTTGATATCAAATTCGAGGAAAAGAAAGCCATCAAGTCCCAAGCAATAGCAGATTTCTCACGAGTGGATCGAATAGCAATTTCACCCAAGTTCACTCTAACATTGGACTATGTTTTTCTATGGTTCCAAGATGCTGAACGGTTCTGTGCAGGGTTGTATTGGTTTCCCGAGGAGATAGGCTCAAGTATGTTCTCCAGATTCACTTTGATTCTTCCAACAACGGCGTAATATGAAGCACTCCTCGTATGGGTTGCGCATGTCCATTTCACTCAAGGCGTCCGTCACGCCTTATGGTCTATGGCGACTCAGATCTGGTTGTTAATCAAGTGATGAAGGAGGGATGTCAAGCCCAGCTATGACAGGTTATTGTAATGCAGGAGAAAGCTAGAGAAGAAATTCGAGGGGTTAGAGCTTCATCATATACCCCGACCGAAAAATCAAGTCATGGATGATTTGTCGAAGATAGGGTCCAAGAGGGAAGCCATTCCCAGAATGTATTTTTGAACACATTCATGCTCCATCAAGCAGGAAGATCCTTTCACGTAAGAAGCCCCGCAGCAAAAGAGTGCCAATGATCCGATCAAGTTGAGGTCCCACCGTGGTCGAACTGATTATGGAAGTTGTGGTCATCACTCCCGATCGACAAAGGCCGCATATCGATATATCCTAAGGAAAGAGCTCCCAGAGAATGAAGAAGAGGTTCGACAGATCGTCTGGCCGATCCAAGGCCTTTACAAAGGATCAAGGGACAATTGTATGAGAAAAGCGCGATCGAGTCGGCAAGAAGTGTATCACGCCGTAAGAAGGTCGATAATTGAGGATATCCACTGGGAACCTGTGGTTATCATGCGCCCTTCTCGACCATTGTGGCTAAAGCATACCGAAAGGGATTTTACCGCTGAAAGCAAATGAAATGGCAAAAGAAATAGTCGACAAGTGTGAAGGATGTCGCCTTATTCCAACATGTCGCACAAGCCAGCCTCACTTTGAAGACCATTCCACTGCTTGGCCCTTCGCTGTTTGGGGATCGACATGATTGGACCGTTGAGAATCGCGTAAGTGGTTTCACCCATTTGCTAGTAGCAATGACAAGTTCACCAAGTGGATCGGCCAAGCCCATCAAGAACCTCGATGCATGCACCGCTATCGCTTTCATCGAGAGTTGATATTCAGATATGGAGTTCCGCATAGCATCATCACCGACAATGGGTCAAACTTCGATAATGACAAGTTCAAAGCCTTCACGCCTCAAGGCACGCTGGTCGACTATGCTTCAAAGGGCTCATCCTCGCCGAATGGACAAGCGAACGCAAACGACCTCATTCTCAAAGGGCTAAAACTCGGCTGATGCGTGATCTCAAACACGCGGCAGAGCTTGGGTCGATTTAACTTCCATTAGTTCTCTGGGGATTGAGGACCACTCCTAATCGCTCGACTAGGAGAACTCCATTCTTCCCGGTCTATGGAGCTGAAGCAGTTCTCGCCGAAAGTGACCTTCTTCACAATGCGCCTCGAGTCGAAAGCTATACTCAAGAAGAAGGAACAAGCCCGCAAGATGTCACCGACCTCTTGGAAGAGGAGAGAGAGATGGCCTTGATCCGCCGACTATCTATCAGAAGACTTGCGCCGATTCCATGCCAGGAATGTGAAGAGTCGAGCCTTCCAAGAGGGAGATTTGGTCCTCCGAGTGGATCAACAGAACCACACAAGCTTGCTCCCACTTGGGAAGGTCCTTCATCATCACAAGAGTCCTCCACAACGGAGCATATCATCTCTACAACGTTGATCGCCAGATCGACGAGCCTCGAGCTTGAACGCGGAGCTGCTCCGCCTTTTTACACTTAAAACTCACTTGGTTGAGATGTAATAAAAGTGCTTTTGAAGTTTGTTTATCCAAGACAAGAATGTTATAATTTTCCCAGCTTATTGTTATTGCTTTTGTTGAAATTTCCCCAGCAGTGGCTTAGTCGCTAATCCGATTCGCCTAAGTTTGCAAAAATCCTTTCCGAAAAGTAGCCGCCTCACACCGGGGCTTAGCTACGAATCCGCCGCCTAAGTATCCAAAATCCCACCGAGTGGCGAGCCAGCCTCCCACCTGAGGCTTAGCTGCAGTCCAAGCACTCGCCAAGTATTCAAATCCCACCGAGTGGCGAGCCAGCCTCCCACCTGAGGCTTAGCTGCAGTCCAAGCACTCACCTAAGTATTCAAATCCCACCGAGTGGCGAGCCAGCCTCCCACCTGAGGCTTAGCTGCAGTCCAAGTACTCGCCTAAGTATCCAAACTCCCACCGAGTGGCGAGCCAGCCTCCCACTCCTGAGGCTTAGCTGCAGTCCAAGTACTCGGCCAAGTAATAGAAATCCCACCGAGTGGAGAGCAAACCTCCCACTTGGGGGCTTAGCTGCAGCCCAAAGGCTCGCCTAAGTAATAAAAAAAACCTACCGAGTGGAGAGCAAACCTCCCACTCGGGAGCTTAGCTGCAGCCCAAAGCTCGCCTAAGTAATAAAAATCCTACCGAGTGGAGAGCAAACCTCCCACTGGGGCTTAGCTGTAGCCCAAAGGCTCGCCTAAGTAATAAAAATCCTACCGAGTGGACAGCAAACCTCCCACTCGGGGGCTTAGCTGAAGGAAATATGCCCTAGAGGCAATAATAAAGTTATTATTTATTTCCTTATACCATGATAAATGTTTATTATTCATGCTAGAATTGTATTAACCGAAACATAATACATGTGTGAATACATAGACAAACAGATAGTCACTAGTATGCCTCTACAAGACTAGCTCATTAATCAAGATGGTTATGTTTCCTAACCATAGACATGTGTTGTCATTTGATTAATGGGATCACATCATTAGGAGAATGATGTGATTGACATGACCCATTCCGTTAGCTTAGCACTTGATCGCTTAGTATGTTGCTAATGCTTTCTTCATGACCCATACATGTTCCTGTAACTATGAGATTATGCAACTCCTGCTTACCGGAGGAACACTTTGGTACTACCAAACGCCACAACGAATCGGGTGATTATAAAGGAGTACTACAGTGTCTCCAAAGGTACTTGTTGGGTTGGCGATTTCGAGATTAGGTTTTGTCACTCCGATTGTCTGAGAGGTATCTCTAGGCCTTCTCGGTGATACACATCACTTAAGCCTTGTAAGCATTACAACTAATGAGTTAGTTGTGAGATGATGTATTACGGAACGAGTAAAGAGATTTACTGTAACTAGATTGAACTAGGTATTGATACCGACGATCAAATCTCGGTAAGTAACATACCGATGACAAAGGAACAACGATGTCGTTATGCGGTTTGACCGATAAAGATCTTCAGAGAATATGTAGGAACCAATATGGGCATCCAGGTTCCGCTTATTGGTTATTGACCGAGAATGGTTCTAGGTCATGTCTACATAGTTCTCGAACCCGTAGGGTCCGCACGCTTAACGCTTCGGCGACAGCTCATTATGAGTTTATAAGTATTGATGCACCAAGGTTGTTCGAGTCCCGATGTGATCACGGACATGACGAGGAGTCTCAAATGGTCGAGACATAAAGATTGATATATTGAAGCCTACATTTGACATCGGAAGTGTTCCGAGTGAAATCGAATTTACCGAGTACCGGAGGTTACCGAACCCCCGGAACTACATGGGCCATAGTGGGCCTTGGTGGAAAGGAGAAAGGGCCAGCCCTAGGTGGTCACGGCTTCTTCCCTTAGTCCTATTAGGACTAGGAAAGGTGGGCCGCCCCCTCTCTCTCTCTTCCTCCCCAATCCTAATCCAACTAGATTGAGGGGAATCCTACTCCTGAGGGAGTAGGACTCCCGGCGCGCCTCTTGGCCGCCAGCCCCTCCCCTTGGCTCCTTTATATACGGGGCAGGGGCACCCTAGAACACACAAGTTGATCTACGGATCGCTCTTAGCCGTGCAGCGGTGCCCCTTCCACCATATTCCACTTCGTCATATCGTCAGAGAGCTTAGGCGAAGCCCCGCGCCGGAGAAGTCATATCGTCATGAGCTTAGGCGGCCCCGCGCGGTGGAGCATCAACATCGCTACCACGCCGTCAGGTTGACGGAACTCATCCCCGACACTTTGCTGGATCGGAGTCCGGGATCGCCATCGAGCTGAACGTGCGTAACTCGGAGGTGCCGACGCTCGGTGCTTGGATCGGTCGGATCGTGAAGACGCACGACTACATCAACCGCTTGTTATAACGCCCGCTTTCGGGTTCACGAGGGTACGTGGACGACACTTCTCCCTCTCGCGCTATGCCATCACCATGGTCTTGCGTGTTCGTGAGGAAATTTTTGAAATTACTACGCTCCCAACAAAGGGCATCCGAGCCTGGTTTTATGCGCTGATGTCATATGCACGAGTAGAACACAAGTGAGTTGTGGGCGATATAAGTCATACCGCTTACCAGCATGTCATACTTTGGTTCAGCGGTATTGTGAGATGAAGCGCCCGACCGACATTACGCCAGACGCTTACGCGAGACTGGTTTCACCGCCCGAGCACTCGCTGCTTAAAGGTGACCGCGGTGTCTGCTCTCTCACTTTAGTTGAACTGAGTGGCTACGCCCGTCCTTGCGAAGGTTAAAACAGCACCAACTTGACAAACTATCGCTGTGGTTTTGATGCGAGGTAAGAACGGTTCTTGCTCAGCCCGTAGCAGCCACGTAAAACTTGCAACAACAAAGTAGAGGACGCCTAACTTGTTTTTGCAGGCATGATGTGATGTGATGTGGTCAAGACGTGATGCTATATTTTATTGTATGAGATGATCATGTTTTGTAACCGAAGTTATCGGCAATCGGCAGGAGCCATATGGTTGTCGCTTATTGTATGAAATGCAACGCCATGTAATTGCTTTACTTTATCACTAAGCAGTAGCGATAGTCGAGAAGCAATAGTTGGCTAGACGACAACGATGCTACGATGGAGATCAAGGTGTCGCTACCGGTGACGATGGTGATCATGACGGTGCTTCAGCGATGGAGATCACAAGCACAAGATGATGATGACCATATCATATCACTTATATTGATTGCATGTGATGTTTATCCTTTATGCATCTTATCTTGCTTTGATTGACGGTAGCATTATAAGATGATCTCTCACTAAAATTATCAAGAAGTGTTCTCCTCGAGTATGCACCGCTGCCAAAGTTCAGAGTACCTGCACACCACGTGATGATCGGGTGTGATAAGTTCTACGTCCATCTACAACGGTGCAAAACAGTTGCACGCGCTGAATACTCAGTTAAACTTGACGAGCCTTGCATATAACAGATATGGCCTCGAACACGGAGACCGAAAGGTCGAACGTGAATCATATAGTAGATATGATCAACATAGTGATGTTCACCATTGAAACTACTCCATCTCACGTGATGATCGGACATGGTTTAGTTGATTTGGATCACGAATCACTTAGATAACTAGAGAGATGTCTGCCTAAGTGGGAGTTTTTAATATGATTAATTAAACTTAAATTTATCATGAGCTTAGTACCGATAGTATTTTGCTTGTCTATGTTTATCGTAGATAGATGGCTCGTGCTGTTGTTCCGTTGAATTTTAATGCTCCTTGAGAAAGCAAAGTTGAAAGATGATGGTAGCAATTACACGGATCGGGTCCGAATTTGAGGATTATCCTCATTGCTGCACGTAAAATTACGCCCCGAAGCACCGCTGGGTGACAGTGCCTGTCAGCAGAGCCGAGCCGGTTGTGAACGCCCGCAAAGCAAAGCTGATGACTACTCAATAGTTCAAGTGTGCCATGCTTTACGGCTTAGAACCGGTCTTCAACGACGCTTTTGAACGCTATGGAGCATATGAGATGTTCCAGAGTTGAAGTTAATATTTCAAGCAAATGCCCGGATTGAGAGATATGAAGTTCCAATAAGTTCTATAGCTGCAAGATGGAGGAGAATAGTTCACAAGGAGCACATACTCAAAATGTCCGGTATAATAATCACTTAATTCAGCTGGGAGTTAATCTTCCGGATGATAGTGTCATTGATGTAATTCTCCAATCATCGCCACCAAGCTACAAGAGCTTCGTGATGAACTATAATATGCAAGGGATGACCAAAACAATTCCTCGAGCTCTTCGCAATGCTAAAAGCCATGGAGGTAGAAATCAAGAAAGAGCATCAAGTGTTGATGGTCAACAAGACCACTAGTTTCAAGAAAAGGGCAAAGGAAAGAAGAAGGAAACTTCAAAAGAACAGCAAGAAAGTTGCTGATCAAGAGAAGAAACCCAAGTCTGGACCTAAACCTGAAATCGAGTGTTTTACCGCAAGCATCGACACCGAAGCGGAACTGCCCCAAGTATTTGGCGGATAAGAAGGATGGCAAGGTGAACAAAGGTATATGTGATATACATGTTATTGATGTGTACCTTACTAGAGCTCGAGTAGCACTGGTATTTGATACTGGTTCTGCTGCTAATATTTGCAACTCAAACAGGGACTACGGAATAGACGAGCAATCGCAAAGGACGAGGTGACGATGCGCTGGGAAATGGTTCCAAAGTCAATGTGATCGCGGTCGGCACGCTACCTCTACATCTACCTTCGGATTAGTTTTAGACCTAAATAATTGTTATTTGGTGCCGCTGAGCATGAACATTATATCTGGATCTTGTTTGATGCGAGACGGTTATTCATTTAAATCGAGAATAATGGTTGTTCTATTTATATGAGTAATATCTTTATGGTCATGCACCCTTGAAGAATGGTCTATTCTTGTTGAATCTCGACAAGAGTGATACACATATTCATAATGTCAAGCCAAAAGATGCAGAGTTGATAATGATAGTGCAACTTATTTGTGGCACCGCCGCTTAGGTCATATCGGTGTAAAACGATGAAGAAACTCCATACGATGGACTTTGGAATCACTTGATTATGAATCACTTGGTACTTATGTAACCGTGCCTCATGGGCAAGATGACTAAAACACCGCTCTCCGTTGTATGGAGAGAGCAACAGATTTGTTGGAAATCATACATACAGATGTATGTGGTCCAATGAATGTTGAAGCTCGTATGGATATCGTTATTTTCTCACCTTCACAGATGATTTGAGTAGATATGGGTATATCTACTTAATGAAACACAAATCTGAAACATTTGAAAAGTTCAAAGAATTTCAGAGTGAAGTGGAAAATCATCGTAATAAGAAAATAAAGTTTCTACGATCTGATCGTGGAGGAGAATATTTGAGTTACGAGTTTGGTTTACATTTGAAACAATGTGGAATAGTTTCAAAATCACGCCACCCGAACACCACAGAGAAATGGTGTGTCCGAACGTCAGAATCGTATTTTACTAGATATGGTGCGATCTATGATGTCTATTTCGATTTACCGCTATCGCTTTGGGGTTATGCTTTAGAGACGGCCGATTCACGCTAAATAGGACACCGCAAAACCGCTGAGACGACGCCTTATGAACTGTGGTTTGGCAAGAAACCAAAGTTGTCGCTTAAAGTTTGGGGCTGCGATGCTTATGTAAAGAAACTTCAACCGATAAGCTCGAACCCAAATCGAAAAATGTGTCTTCATAGGATACCCAAAGGAGATCATGGGTACACCTTCTATCACAGATCCAAGGCAAGATTTTCGCTGTTAATTCGGATCCTTTCTAGAGAAGGAGTTTCTCTCAAAGAAGTGAGTGGAGGAAAGTAGAACTTGATGAGATAATCAGATTCGCTCCCTTATTGAAAGTAGTTCATCACAAGAAATGGTTCCCGTGACAACTACACCAATTAGTGAGGAAACTAATGATGATGATCATGAAGCTTCAGATCAAGTTACTACTGAACTCAGAGGTCAACCAGAGTAAAATACGCACTGAGTGGTACGGTAATCTTATTCGAAGTCATGTTACTTGACCATGGCGAACCTACAAACTATGAAGAAGCGATGGTGAGCCCAGATTCGCAAAATGGCTGGAAGCCATGAAATCTGAGATGGGATCCATGTATGAGAACAAAGTATGGATTTTGGTTGACTTGTTCGATGATCGGCAAGCCATTGAAAATAAATGGATCTTTAAGAAGAAGACCGACGCCGATGGTAATATAACTCGTTTACAAAGCTCGACTTGTTGCGTAAAGGTTTTCGACAAGTTCAAGGGGTTGACTACGATGAGACTTTTCACCAGAAGCGATGCTTAAGTCTGTCCGAATCATGTTAGCAATTGCCGATTTTATGATTATGAAATTTGGCAAATGGATGTAAAACTGCATTCTTGAATGGATTTCTAGAAGAAGAGTTGTATATGATGCAACCAGAAGGTTTTGTCGATCCAAAGGGTACTAACAAAGTGTGCAAGCTCCAACGATCAATTTATGGTCCGTGCAAGCCTCTCGAGTTGAATAAACGCTTGATAGTGTGATCAAAGATATGGGTTTATATGCACTTTTGGAGAAGCCTCGATTTACAAGAAAGTGAGGGGGAGCTCAGAGCATTTCTAATATTATATGTGGACTATATATTATTGATTGGAAATGATATAGAATTTCTGGATAGCATAAAAGGATACTTGAATAAAAGTTTTCAATGAAAGACCTCGTGAAGTTGCTTATATATTGGGCATCAAGATCTATAGAGATAGATCAAGACGCTTAATTGACTTTCACAAAGCACATACCTTGATAAAGTTTTGAAAAGTTCAAAATGGATCAGCAAAGAAAGGTTTTTACCAGACATAAGGTGTAAGATTGAGTCGACTCAATGCCCACCACAAGCAGAAGATAGAGAGAAAATGAAAGATGTTCCTATGCTTCAGCCATAGGCTCTATCATGTATGCAATGCTGTGTACCAGACTGACGATGCTTAGCTGTAAGCTTGGCAGAAGGTACCAAAGTAATCCAGAGTGGATCATCGACAGCGTCAAGAACATCCCGAAATACCGAAAAGGACTAAGGATATGTTTCTCGATATGGAGGTGACAAAGAGCTAGTCGTAAATGGTTACGCCGATGTAAGTTTTGACACCGATCCGACGATTCTAAATCGCAAACCGGATACGTGTTTTTATTAAACGGTGGAGCTGCTGCTTGGTGCAGTTCTAAACAAAGCGCCGTATGGATCTACATGTGAAGCGGAGTACATAGCTGCTTCGTAAGCAGCAAATGAAGGAGTCTGATGAAAGAGTTCATTTCCATCTAGGTGTCATACCTAGTGCATCGGGACCGATGAAGATCTTCCGTGATAATATCGTGCAATTGCCTTGGCAAAGGAATCCAGATTTCACAAGAGGACCAAGCATATCAAGAGACGCTTCAATTCCATTCGGGACCAAGTCCAAGTGGGAGACATAGAGATTTGCAAAATACATACGGATCTGAATGTTGCGTAATTCTGCTGACTAAGCCTCTTCCACGAGCAAAACATGATCAGCACCAAGACTCCATGGGTGTTAGAATCATTACTATGTAATCTAGATTATTGACTCTAGTGCAAGTGGGAGATCAAGGAAATATGCCCTAGAGGCAATAATAAAGTTATTATTTATTTCCTTATACCATGATAAATGTTTATTATTCATGCTAGAATTGTATTAACCGGAAACATAATACATGTGTGAATACATAGACAAACAGATAGTCACTAGTATGCCTCTACAAGACTAGCTCATTAATCAAGATGGTTATGTTTCCTAACCATAGACATGTGTTGTCATTTGATTAATGGGATCACATCATTAGGAGAATGATGTGATTGACATGACCCATTCCGTTAGCTTAGCACTTGATCGCTTAGTATGTTGCTAATGCTTTCTTCATGACCCATACATGTTCCTCGTAACTATGAGATTATGCAACTCCTGCTTACCGGAGGAACACTTTGGTACTACCAAACGCCACAACGAATCGGGTGATTATAAAGGAGTACTACAGTGTGTCTCCAAAGGTACTTGTTGGGTTGGCGATTTCGAGATTAGGTTTTGTCACTCCGATTGTCGGAGAGGTATCTCTAGGCCTTCTCGGTGATACACATCACTTAAGCCTTGTAAGCATTACAACTAATGAGTTAGTTGTGAGATGATGTATTACGGAACGAGTAAAGAGACTTCACTGTAACTAGATTGAACTAGGTATTGATACCGACGATCAAATCTCGTAAGTAACATACCGATGACAAAGGAACAACGATGTCGTTATGCGGTTTGACCGATAAAGATCTTCAGAGAATATGTAGGAACCAATATGGGCATCCAGGTTCCGCTATTGGTTATTGACCGAGAATGGTTCTAGGTCATGTCTACATAGTTCTCGAACCCGTAGGGTCCGCACGCTTAACGCTTCGGCGACAGCCATTATGAGTTTATAAGTATTGATGCACCAAGGTTGTTCGAGTCCCGATGTGATCACGACATGACGAGGAGTCTCAAATGGTCGAGACATAAAGATTGATATATTGAAGCCTACATTTGACATCGGAAGTGTTCCGAGTGAAATCGAATTTATCGAGTACCGGAGGTTACCGAACCCCCGGAACTACATGGGCCATAGTGGGCCTTGGTGGAAAGGAGAAAGGGCCAGCCCTAGGTGGTCACTGCTTCTTCCCCTAGTCCTATTAGGACTAGGAAAGGTGGCCGCCCCTCTCTCTCTTTCCTCCGGAATCCTAATCCAACTAGGATTGAGGGGAATCCTACTCCCGAGGGAGTAGGACTCTCGCGCGCGCCCTCTTGGCCGCCAGCCCTCCCCTTGGCTCCTTTATATACGGGGCAGGGGCACCCTAGAACACACAAGTTGATCTACGGATCGCTCCTTAGCCGCAGCGGTGCCCCTTCCACCATATTCCACTTCGTCATATCGTCAGAGAGCTTAGGCGGCCCCGCGCCGAGAAGTCATATCGTCATGAGCTTAGGCGAAGCCCCGCGCCGGTGGAGCATCAACATCGCCACCACGCCGTCAGGTCGACGGAACTCATCCCCGACACTTTGCCGGATCGAGTCCGGGATCGCCATCGAGCTGAACGTGCGTAACTCGGAGGTGCCGTGACGCTCGGTGCTTGGATCGGTCGGATCGTGAAGACGCACGACTACATCAACCGCTTGTTATAACGCCTGCTTTCGGGTTCACGAGGGTACGTGGACGACACTCTCCTCTCGCTGCTATGCCATCACCATGGTCTTGCGTGTTCAGAGGAAATTTTTGAAATTACTACGCTACCCAACAGGGGGCTTAGCTGCAGCCCAAAGGCTTGCCTAAGTAATAAAAATCCTACCGAGTGGAGAGCAAACCTCCCACTGGGGCTTAGCTGCAGCCCAAGCTCGCCTAAGTAATAAAAATCCCACAGAGTGGAGAGCAAACCTCCCACTGGAGGCTTAGCTGCAGCCCAAGCTCGCCTAAGTAAGGAATTCATCCCAATCCGAAGGACGACGAGGTGCAGGTCGATCGCTACCTCCTCCTTCAGAGCTTCGCCACAAGTACAACGTATGGTCCATCCCAATCCTCAAGGACGACGAGGTGCAGGTCGATCGCTACCTCCTCCTTCGAGCTTCGCCACAAGTACAACGTATGGTCCATCCCAATCCGCAAGGAAGACGAGGTGCAGGTCGATCGCTACCTCCTCCTTCGAGCTTCGCCATTAAGCACAACGTGCGGTTCGTCCCGATCCGTAAGGATGACAAGGTCAGTCGCAGTCTGTGTTTCACCTCTACCGCAGGATAGATGAAGCACAAGTCGATTGAATTTCAACGGATTATCTTCCAAATAAGGAATAAAGTTCTCTCAATGCAAGCAAAGCATGTTAAAGGAAAACCAAGTTCGATAAATGTCCCACGGATCCAAAGGCGCCAGCGTTAAGCCCGTTAAAGTTTATCGGTTACAAAACCACTCAGCATTCCGAGGCAAATTTAAAGTGGACTTAGAAGTTTTTACCTCCCATGGAGGACCTGAAGGTGCAACAAACTGGTCGAGGTCGATTCCACAAGAATACGGTAGCAGCAGCGATGAAAGTCTCCATGAAAGATCTCAAGTCGTGCTTCCTAGTATTGGCAACCTTGAGAGACACCAGCTTGTCCTCTTGCGCTTCTTTGCAAAGGGACACGAACCGTAGATAGAGCAACATCAGACCACACCGCAGATGACTTTTTCCATTCTTGCACTCGACTTGGAATCTCATTCACCGAGTCATCGTGGATTCAAGATCATTCTGAGAGTCTGTTCGCCGAGAGTC